>PVJH01026263.1:0-30279 GCA_004026705.1 Nesogale talazaci | reverse complement strand
CAGTACCAAACTTTATTTTCAAACTTCTAGGAAGGCACTTTAAACTATAAAGCCCAAATGGGATAGGCCTAGTAAATGCTTTTAGAATGTCATCATGAGGTCCTAGTGGGATGGGGCCAACGAAAGCAATTTATTTTTCATGCATTTGCTTAAGTTAAGGACTGTACTTGGGCTGAGCCCCGGTGGCGTAAGTGGTTGAGTGCGGTACTGTGACCCGCAGGCTTGGCTGTTCAAATCCAGCAGCAGCTCTCAGGAGCAGCGCTGGGTAGCTCCCACGACCACCAGGGGGGCAGTGATAAGCACCCCCCTCCCCGAAAAAAAAGAAAAAGGAAAAAAAAAAGAGGAATACACTTATTACGAGAAATAGTTTCAAGGTGAGTCTACTATAATATTGGAAAAGATTACATTTTGTACTTTTGTTCGGGTGGTTCCTCTTGGGTGAATGCCACATAATTGAACTGAGCTGGTCCAAGCGTGAGGTTATCACAGGACTTTTCAACCCCGAAGAAGCATGGGTGGTGGTGTAGTCTACTTGAGACTGCTGACTTCCGTGGTAATTCTTGTCGAGGGAGGGGGCATCATGTGCATTGTAGGATGTTTGTCAGCATGCCTCTATCACAAAATGCTAATAGCACCTTTTTTCTAATCTTTTTTTTGGGGGGGGCATCACTGCCCTCTGGTGGGAGTGGGAGGCCCAGTCTTGCTTCTGGAGAGCTGCTGCTGGATTTGAACCACCAAGCCAGTGGGCTGCAGTGCTGCACTCAACCACTATGCCACTGGGGCTCTACAACTAATAGTACCTTTTATATTCGCCCCCCTCAAGTTGTGACAACCAAAATTATCTCCAGATACAGCCGGATACCCTGGGGAACAAAATTGCTTCTGATTGAACTTCTCTGAGAGATTAGAGCCATATCACCGACTAAGTCCTTATATAGCAATCTAATTATTGCTTAACTTGCAATTCTAGACTAGTAGTAATTTTGTTTTTTGTTTGTTTTTTTTTTTTTGGGGGGGGGCATCACTGCCCTCAGGTGGTGGGAGTAGGAGGCCCAGCCTTTGCTCCGTGGAGCTGGAATCGAACCTCCATCCCAGTGGGCCACAGCCCCACGCACAACCACTACGCCACCGGGGCTCAGCCCTGACTAGTAGTAATTTTATGTGTTATGTGGGATGGACTTGTACTGGTTACTGCGTGACTTGTAGTGAAATAGTTTTTCAGAGTAGTAGATTACACTAAGAACTTTGCTTTCATAAGCAACAAGGTCATAAAAAGAAAAAAAAAGAATTGAGGTCAAGTTTTTATTTACTTCCGAATTTTATATCAGACTATAGTAGTTACAAGAGGACCCCTGGTGGTGTAGTGGGTTAAGCATTGGGCGGCTAACCACGAGGTCAGTTAATTCAAAATCACCAGCCACTCTGCGAGAGAAAGATGAGACTGCTTCAAAACTCACAGAGGCAGTTCTCGTCTGTCCTATAGGGTTGCCGTGAGTCAGTGGCAGTGAGTTTGTTTTATAGTAGATAGAAACAACACGCTCAGTTTTAGCCATAAGGTTGGTAGTTTGAGTATGTCCAGCAGTATTTTGGAGGAAAAGCTAGGTGATAGACTTCTCCAGAAATCGGCCATTGGAAGCTCAAGTAGAATGGTGGTCCATGAGTCTGAATCTACTTGACAGCAACTGTTTGTTGCTTACCGTTGATTTCTCTTTTGCAGCTCAAATTGGAAGATTACAAGGATCGCCTGAAAAATGGAGAGCAACTTAATCCAGACCAGTTGGTAAGTGAATGATGGTGATTTGTTAAGCCTTTCTGGTTTACTTACTAAAATTGTAGCTGGACTGGGTGAAAACAGATGTGAAAAGCTAAAAGAGAGTGCGAATCCAGTGACTTTGTCTTTGCGTATTAGATCTCAAATTTGACATTTTTTCTCTCGTACTGATAGATGATATGGATGATGAGAAGTGAGTTATTTAATAGAGGTAAAAATGCAGTGTAAAACTAAGATTTAATGAAGAGTTAAAGTTAAAGGTTGGACTGAAGAAGTGAAGGGAAAGCTCTAGCTTTCATGTTGTCACTGGGATATTCTTAGCCTGGCATTTTTCTGCTGTAAAATAGCTAGTTTGCTATGGTTTTCTCTAGTTGATTTTCTACGAGACAAGTTCATTTGATAGATAAAATTAAAAAACAAAACAAAACTCGGTGCTGTTCAGTTGATTCCAACTCCATGACTTTGAACGACAGAGTAGAAATGCCTTGAAAAAGTTTCCAAAGTTGTACATCTTTACAGAGGAAGCAGTCTTACCACATCTTTCTTCCTTGAAATTTCTTTCTGATGGATGCTGACCTTTTGGGTAGCAGCCACACGCTGAACCATTATGCCACCAGCACTCCTTCTAGCTTCTGATAGCTAGCTGGTCTTTTTTTTTTAATCTTATTTTGAACATTAGACTTACTACATTAAAATATACATACAGACTTGTGTGTGTGTGTGTGTGTGTGTGTGTATAACTTGCCCTTGACAGTTACAAATTTAAACTAATTTGGTGAAGATGAGTTTTTTGTAATTAATGCAAACGATATAATTAATGCAAAGTGCAAGGTTCCACTTGAACCTGATCACTTTTCCTGGCTAAGCAGCGACAAAATTAGTCTAAAATTTTTTTGTTTTTTTTTTTTCCTCTTCAGGTTTAGAGCTATTGTTTGTTACTTTTTGTTTGTTTGTTTGTTTGTTTGTTTGGGCATCACTGCCCTCAGGTGGTGGGAGTAGGAGACCCAGCCTTTGCTCCGTGGAGCTGGAATCGAACCTCCATCCCAGTGGGCCGCAGTCTCACGCACAACCACTACGGCACTGGGGCTCAGCCCTATTGTTTGTTACTTTTGTTCTTAAAGATAGGGCTGAAGTTTTCAGTTTTATGTCGTTGATAACTGGCATTCAAGGACTTTTCTTTCCCCTGCCTCATTGACTCTTCTACACTGACCAGAAATTTTGTCACAGGCTCAGCTATAAGATTTTAAGGGACAGATGTGAATTGTGTGAGTTATGAAAATGATGTAATCATTTAGATGATGAAAGAACCTAGCTTGGGCAAAGGGTTCCAACAGGGGTTTATTTTCAAGTAATTAATTCTTAAAGCAGTAAACCTTATCTTTGTATAAATGTCCCTGAAAGAAATGCTCAGTAAGTAGTTTTTATTTTGGATGAAGGGGATGGGGATTGGTGATCATATGATAGCTCCCTATGAAATGTCAAGGACATTTCAAATACTTAGCAAAGAAAATGTTTATCTTAGCATTTTACTATGTCATCACAGGTATGTGCCCATGCCTATAATGTATATAAATATATGAACTGTTTTCTCCAGTAATATGCTAACAACTTTCAAATTTATATTATCAAGTGGTTAGTTCTCTGAACTCTATAGATTGTTGTGTCCTGTTGCTCTTTTAATATCTCCAGATTTCTTTTCTACCCCACAATCTGGTTGGTTTTTTCCCTCAGTCGTGGCTATGTCTTTTCTGTGTGTTGTACCTTGTCATTCTGAGTTGGAACCAACTGAAGTACATAAGTCTAAAAGTTTTTTGGTCTTTTTTTCTCTTCAGGTTTTAGAACCATTGTTACTTTTGTCCTTAAAAATAATGGCTTAAGTTTTCGGTTTTATGTCATTGATTACCTGGCATTTGAGAACTTTAGCAGCTGACCTGATGAATTTTAAGGACTGGTGTTGTCAAAACCCTTGGAGAATTTCTCATCCTCTTTCTCTTTCTCTTTCACATGTGACCACCATCAGCAAGTCTGCTCAGTTCTGCCTTCAGAAATTCAGAAACTGACCATTTCTAATAAATTCCATCTTTGTCATCCTGGTCCAAGCTTCATCATCTTTCATCTGTATTACTGCTATAAATTCTCCTTGTAGGTTTTTCTATTTCTAGCCCTTGTTACTCAGTCATTCTGAGTGACCTTAGTGACCTTGTTGAAGTGCAATCCAGAGTGCCATTTGTCTGCTTAAAACCTACCATGGGGCTTATGAGGTCCTACACAATAGCCTTTTCCTTCCTTTTACATCTTTGCTGCATTTCCTACGCTTCTCCCCACTGTTCATCTATTCTTGAAATAGCATACTTCTAACTCAGGCTTTTTGCTTAGGCTGCTCCTACAACCTGAGAAGCTCTTTATCCAGATTTTTGAATGGATTAATTCCTAACCTCCAACTTTTCTTTTTCCCCCATCCCAAACTCTTTTATTGTGAATTGCGTGAAGGTCTACAGAACAGATCATCCGTTTTACACTCAACAATTTATATACTCTCTTCAACTTTTGATTTGAAAGTCACTTAGGCTTATTCTGATCATAACTACACTTCCACCACTGTAACGACTCTTTAGTCTCTTTCTTTGCTTTATTATTTTTCTCATAACAGCCCATTTCTGGCAAACTATTCATTTTTATTTCTTGTCTCTCAGTATGTGAGACAAAGACTAGCCATTCTTTTTTTTTTTGCCATTTTTGTTTATAAGGAGCATTCTGTCTATACTTTTTTAAGACAGATTGGTTCGTCTTTTTGGCACTTCATACTATAAGTCAAATGCATTGAATCTTCATTGGTCTTATTCAGTGTCCAATTTTCACACGCATACGAGGCAATTGAAAATACAATGATTTGGGTCAGACACACTTTATTGGTCTTTTTTTTTGTTTCTCTCATGGGCATCACTGCCCTCTGGTGGTGGGAGTAGGAGGCCCAGCCTTTGCTCCTGTGGAGCCACTGCTGGAATTGAACCTCCATCCTAGTGAGCCGCAGTCCCGTGCACAACCAGGTCAGGCACACTTTAGTTCTCAAAGTACCCCCCTGGGTCTTCAGCACTTTAAAGAGGTCTTGTTCAGCAGATGTACTTCATGCAATGTGTAAGGAGTTACATAAAGATCCCCCCCCCCTTTGAAGCTGATATCAAGGGCTCAAGTAAAAGCAGATATTTGGAGAAGGATAACAGCAGCAGACATGTGCAGGTGCTTGCCACAGTATAGGTATTTATGTATTGTGAAAAATGATGTACGAGCCCCCAATAAAATGGTTAAAAAAAAGATTTACCCCTTAGGGTCCCCATGGAGCAGTTCTACTCCATCTAATATGCAACTATGATTTGGACTTGATGTACTGTAGTGCCAGTGGGTTTGGTGTGATTTATCGTTTTTTTTCCTTTGGAATGACTTAATGAACAGGAGTACCTAATTTTATTTTCTTTTTAAGTTCATAATTTTAGAAAATGCAGTTGAAGTTCTCTTTCTAAGGCTAGACTGCCTTAAGACACAGAAGGAACTTTATTTTGAGGTTAGAGGTCTATTTTAGTCTAAAAATTTGTTGAGCCGGTCTGTAGTCAGTCTACAACTTGCTATGTAGGAGAGAAACTTTCTCCTCTAGAGTGCTCATTTCTTTCGGTAGCGTTTACTGGGTGGTCCATTAGTCTTCTACTGGTTGGCTGTATTGACTCTCTTGCTTTTGGGTTCCACACGTGGAGGCTATTTTTTGTATTTCTACTGTGTAGTGTTTATGTATTGTATCAGTGCTATTTTAATTACTGAGGTTTTTTATTTATTGAATTTTTTCTTGTGTTCAGTCTCACCATGCTGCATTTTATTTATTTTATATATTAAATCATTTTATTGAGGGCTCTTTTTTATGGGGGGGCATCACTGCCCTGGTGGTGGGAGTAGGAGGCCCAGCCTTTGCTTCTATGGAGCCTGCTGTTGGAACTGAACCTCCATCCCAGTGGGCCGCAGTCGCGTGCACAACCATGACGCCACCGGAACTCAGCCCCATGGGCTCTTACAGATTTAACAATCCATAAATTATATCAAGTGAGCTTGTACATATATTGCCACCATCATTTGTAAAACATCATTCTACTTGAGCCCTTGGTATCATTTTCTCTTTTTTCTCTCCTCCCACCCTCCTGAACCCTTAGTTATACACACACACACACAGTTTTTTTTTCATATCTTACACCGACCTCTGTATCCCTTCACCCACTTTTATGTTATTCATCTCCTGAGGGGATATACATCCATTATTGCTATCAGTTCCTCCTTCCTCCCCATGGAATTGCGACTTCTATTACTGTTTCCGAGGGGTTTATCTGGCCTGGACTCCCATCTTTGCAGCTCCTATATGTACCAGTATCCTCGGGTGTAGAGTATGAGGTAGAACTGGGGTCATGAAGTGGGGGGCAGGAGGGAAAGGAAGCTAAAATGGACTGCGAGGAGGGTGCAGAGTGCCTGGTGATGTCTGATCAATTGTAATGTAGCTGAGAGGAATTGCTGAGATTCGAATGAGGGCTGAACATGATAGTGGGGCAGGAGGAAAGTAAAAGGAAATAGAGGAAAGAGCTAGGAGGTAAAAGCTATATAGAGGGGTATAAGACATGTACCATGTTTCCCTGAAAATAATATAGGGTCTTACATTTATTTTCCCTCAAGACACACTAGGGTTTTTTTTCAGGGTATGTGTTATTTTTTTTTAAGTACAGTACAACAATCTACATTTATTCAAATAGAGTTAAGTCATCTTTTTCTGGAACATCATCACAACTCTCCAAACCTTGAATTCCATCCTGAATTTCATGCGACTCTATTTCCTTTAGAACCTTTGGCCCCAGTCTCCATGGTCAAGCAATAGCGCTCATTAAATGAGCAGCTCTTAACCATTGCATTGAATGCATTGGTAACAACACTCGGTGATTTTATCCCTTGAATTCTTCACCCAAATCACAACCTCTTGCAGGCTAGGCTTCACAGAGTTTCCATGAGAGTTCTTGTTATTCTATTTTCAATATAGTCATTAATTTCCATGTGCAAACGGTCTTTAAATGGCTTGTTTATTGCAATGTCAAGAGTCTGCTGATAGGTCACGATGGGGCTTATGAGAAGGGCTGTCCGTCTTCATCACCGCTCTGATGAAACACATGGGTTGTGCAGATACCCTGTGCAGCCATGCCCATCTCTAGGCCTTACTTTTTGGGGTAGGGCTTATATTGTGCAAATGCTTAGAAATCCTGCTAGGCCTTATTTTATGTGTAGATCTTAATTTGGGGGAAACATGGTATATATGTAAATATATTAATATATAAAGATAAGGGTATTGGTCTATATTTCATATATTTGTATGTTAAAGTATTCAGGCAGCAGATGGATTTTGGACCTCTACTTAGGTTTTCCTTCACCATAAGAACACTTTGTTTTAAGAACCTGGCACTGTGTTGTGATACTCACCCTCTGCACACGATTGTTGAAAACAGCATGGGTATAAAAGCAAATGTGGTGAAGAAAACTGATAGTGCCCGGCTCTTAAAGATACAGTGTCTGGGGTCTTACAGGCTCAAAGTTAAACGAGTGGCTAGCTAGCAGGGAAACAACAAAGCCCGCCTGGAAGAAGCACATCAGCCTGTGTGACCATGAGGTGTGGACGAGATCAGACAGCAGATCAAAAACAATCACAAGAAGGTTCAGAGTGGAGACCCAAAGCCCATCTCCTGATAATTGGACTTTTCCTCACAGAAGGGACACCTGGATGATTCATTCAGAGTGCAGCATAGCACTCTATGAAACTTAACAAATTCCTCTAGTTCTTTACTAAAGCGCTTTTTTTAGTATGCCTTATCTGATTGAGTGTTCTCTATTGACTTCGGTTTTGCGGTTAGCCATCTTCCATCTTCTTTGAGCCAACTCAAATCTTTGAGTTAAAAGTCATGAAAAATAAACCCTTTCTGTAGTGGTCATCTGTTCATCTGTGAAAATTTTAAAATCCCAAATTAAGTGCTTGCTTCAGCAGCACATATACTAAAAAAAAATCCCAAATTATTCGATTAATTTCTTTTTTTTTTTTTTGGGGGGGGGGGGCATCACAGTGGCCGCAGTGGTCCCAGTGGGCCACAGTCCCGCACACAACCACTACGCCACCGGGGCTCAGCCCTTCAATTAATTTCCTATATGACATTTGTCATTTCTGTTATAATGCTTACTAATTTGTTTGCTGTAGGGAATTGCATAATAAGACTCTTTCCTACTGAAATAGCAATTTTATTTATTTTTGGGGGGTGCTTCTCACCCCCACCCCCTGAAATAGCAATTTTTTCAAGTTGCCTATTTATCTGTGTCATCTCTATTATGCTACTTGTGTTGTAGATTTGAGTAGTGAATAAATATTAACCAGGGACTCTGGGTGGTTCAGTGATCTTAAATAAACTCACAAACCTCTCTGACCTTCCACTTTCATAGATAGAATAGAATTAGGGTTCAAATTTATACTAGAAATAAAAGAGTGGATTTTTAAATTTAGCTTTCTATAGTTTGGACTAAGTGCCTTTTCACCCTCCCTACTTTTCTTTAGCTAATATGTGCGTGTGTGTGCGTGTGCGTGTGCGTGTATTGCCAGTGGCTAGTTTAGAAAGTCCCATTCTCTGTGTAGGATCACTAGAGGGTTACTGTCAGTTGGCACTGACTCAATGGCAGTGAGTGTTATACATAAGGAACACCATTTTGACATGTTTGTGTTTAGAAGATCACTGAACTGTGTTTTGTTTTGTTTTGTTTGGCATCACTGCCCTCTGGTGGTGGGAGGAGGAGGCCCAGCCTTGCTGCTGGATTTGAACCTCCAACCCAGTGGGCCGCAGTCCCGCGCACAACCACTATGCCACTGGGGCACAGTGAACTTTCTTTTCTTATCTTGGTAGGAGGCAGTAGAGAAATACGAAGAAGTGTTGCACAACTTGGAATTTGCCAAGGAACTTCAGAAAACCTTTTCTGGACTGAGCCAAGAAGTAAGTATATCCAGAAACCACTTAGACACCCGTCTTGAAGAGATGTGCCTAATACGAGTGTTGTGTTACTGTCATTTAGTTTCTTATGAACAGTTTACCAGAGACAGAGGGATTGTGGTTAGACTTTGACGAACTAGCCTCTTTTTTTCTAGAGTCATAAGAGAACATAGGTGACACCTGAAGATGACATTGTGTTTAAAATATGTGTTCTAATGTGTAATTACGTCACTAGAGAATTATAAAAAAAAGTCATTGAGATGAAGAATAGAACAATGAATACTTATTGAAAGGGTTTAAGAATATAGGCATGTAGGGCTGAGGCCCGGTGGTGTAAGTGGTTGAGTGGTGTAAGTGGTTGAGTGGTGTAAGTGGTTGAGTGCGGGACTGCGGCCCGCGGGCTTGGCGGTTCAAATCCAGCGGCAGCTCTCACGAGCAGCACTGGGTAGCGGCCACGACCACCAGAGGCAGTGATGCCCCCCTAAAAACAAAACAAAGAAAAATATATAGGCATGTTCATTTATAAAATATAGGCTTATATGCTTATATAGGTTTCTTTTTTTTGCTTATTTTAATTTATTTTATTCAACAATGTTATTGGCATATAATTCCCATATACACTTCAATAGTTCAGTTGCTTCAAGAGTTGTACAATCATTGCCATAATCAGTTAACATTTTCCTCAATCTTGTCTTGTACTCATCGTTATATCCATTTCCCTCAGCCTCCCTGCCATACCCCATTAAATTCAGTCACTGTATATATTTGCCTATCCTGTATTATTATACAGGTTTCTAAGTATATCACTCATCATGAGGAAACAATTGCTAGATTCTTTTTTTGAGGGCATGATCATTTATTATGTGGAAAAATTATGATTCATGTTAAATGAAGGGAGCTAAATCTGATCCCTCTACTAATTAGGCTCACTTTGTGGTCAGTTCAGAAGTTATGTCTCACAAATGTAATCAGCATTTAAAGTGAAATAGTTAGCATTTGTAAATGAAGTATGGCACACTGTTTTGGGATCTTGGTATTAGAAGACCTTGTAAAGGTCATGTTTCAATAATTAAGAAAGTTTTTTGTGGATTTATGCCAGGCATGTGGAACATGGCCTCATCGGACGGTTTTTCCTAGTTACTGTGAACTGAAATTACTCTTTTCAAGACTAATTTAAAAGAAGATAATAAGTAACCTGTTCGTTTTTTGTTTGTTTTTCTGCATCACTGCCCTGGTGGGAGTAGGACGCCTAGCCTTGCTCCTGAAGAGCTGCTGGATTTGAACCGTCAACCCTGTGGGCCACAGTCCTGTGCACAACCACTGCACCACCAGGGTTCAGCCCCTGTTAGTTTTTGTGTGTGTGTGTGTGTGTGTGGCATCACTGTCCTGGTTGGAGTAGGAAGCCCAACTTTGTTCCTGGAGAGCTGCTGCTGGATTTGAACTGTCAACCCTGTTGGCTGCAGTCCCGCACACAACCACTAGGCCATCAAAACCTGTTGGTTTTTTTAAAGAATGTTTCTTCTTCTTTTTGAAGAGATAAATTCAGGATTTTTGTTGCTGTTGGTCTTCTTAGTTTTCTACATACATAAGAAATAGGCTGTATTATATCTAGCTCATCATAACATTTGTTCATGATCTCAAGACAGCATATTCTTCATTTATCAACTATTTTAAATCTAACATGTTTGTGTTGGATATACATGAGAGGAGGTAGGGGATGCAGTGGGGAGGTACAAGGACATGTCAAACAGTAACATTGCTAGTGTTCTAGTTAGTACATTCATGAGTTTATTGCAAGTAAAACATGTTTACTTAATACTCCTGTAGGCAGTGGATTGTTGCAGACAAGCAATTTCAGTAAAACTCTTGGTCTTCGGCTCATTAGAATGCCCTCAAATAGGCAAACATCAATCTGCATAACCCAGTGACCAGAAGAAATAGGCGGTGCCTGCCTGCCACTGTCAGTTGCCCTGAAAAGGATAGAATTAGGAAGCCCTGGGTAGAATGGGAGGGAAATGTGGAACAAAACCTAAAATAATAATAATAAAAACAGGCCAGGCTTACTGGGTGGATTGAGCTGGGTGGGACTCCCAAGATTCCTTAGTCAAAGTTTAGGCACTGAAACTGAAGTCCCACCAATTGTAGAATAATCAACCACCTAAGATCAAAAAGGTAGCATTTATCCAAGAACAAAATCCAGAAGTTTAGAAAAGGAGGGAGAATGAAAACAAGAAACAGAGCAAGTGGGAGAATTGATAGTCCATTGAAAGGATTGTGATGTTGAGATGGAAACAAAATGTAGATTATTGAATGTAAAGCTGATGGTTTTACTTAGTAAATCTTAACTTTTAATTCACAATGAAAAGGTGTTGTTGTTTTTTTTAAAGCCCAGTGATAACAGTGGGTTCTGAGGACCAGTTAGGTCGGTTCAGAAGGGGTGTGGCAGCTGTTTTGGAGGATCCCCAAGGAATAATGTTGGTAGACTTTCCCAAAGAACATAGGATGATCACAATAGTTGAGGAAGAAGTTCTAAGAAAATTGTATTGGTGAGGAAACATTCAGGAAAGTTGTACCAAGGCATTCCTCCCCCCCCCCCCCCCCAGCACACTACTTGTCATTCATGCATAGCAACGTCTGTCCCATATGAGTGTTACTGGAAAACTTTACTCCAAAATCTAGTAGTCTAGATTTTCCTCCTTCAGGCTTTGAACGTTGAAAAAGAACTCGATTTTGTCCCTCTGTGATGTAAAACGATATTTTCCAAGATTAAATTGGGGAGCCACAATTCTTCAGGAAAGGGTTAGAGAGCCGGAATTAACACGAGTGTATAGACCTAGACAGAGGCTCTGATGACAAACAGTAGCTTTACGTTTTGGTATTTTTGTGTGATAAATGTATCTTTGTTTTAGTAGCAGTATTTTTTTTTGACTTGTCAATAGAGTCCCAATCATTATGGAGCTGTATTCCAAGGGGGTTCAGATAAGTGAAGTGATAGCTATTTAGTGTAACAGACATTTTGGTGAGGGAAGTTCATGGTGGCATGGTTAAACTGAGGTCTGAGGTAATCATGTAAAATAGTCTTGCCCTTTCATGAAATGCCAGAGAAAATCCCCTTGTCTTGGAGAGCTACAAGTGCCATGTAGAAGCAAAGAATTTCATAATGTTGTTGATTGGTGTTGGTTTAGTGCCATACTGGGGTCTGAGAAAGAGCCTTATGGAGCCTCCGGTATCCTGAGTAAATGATGGCTCCCATAATCCCCAACCTTTCAGTTTGCCATTCTCAAAAAATGCCTTTTATCATCACGACCAGTCTGTTTGTCCAGTGGTAGCGTGAGTAAAAACGAATTTGCTTCTGTAACCTTTAGGAAGGTATCTATGATACCATTATCAATTTTTTTAGTGGAATTGTTTCCCAATTCTAATCTGTTAAGATTGTGGATCTCTCTTGTAGAATCTAACATATTAAGGCACTGTCAAAGTACTCTAACCCATTTATAGGAAAAAGATCTTTAGTTTTGTATTGTTTTCTTAAAATTCCTTTTGTGGAAAATATATAACCTAATGTTCAATTAAAAAAAACAGTGGAAGGCTGAGCCCCGGTGGCCTAGTGGTTGAGTGCGGGATTGCGACTCACTGGCTTGGCGGTTCAAATCCAGCAGCAGCTCTCCAGGAGCAAGGCTGGGCCTCCCACTCCCACCAGAGGGCAGTGATGCCACTCCCCCCCAAAAAAAGCGATGGAGCAAACAGAACTTTAAATTTCATAGTGGAAACAGGGTAATATTATAGTTCTGAACTTCAGAGTAGAATTGGGGATGCTTAATCCACACACACAGTTACTTAAAAGAAAGTTTTCTTTAATCTGTTTTATAAACTACGTGCCAGGGGTTAAAGCTTCATCTAAATTTAGGGGGCAAGCAATTGTCAATATAAGGACTCTTTAAATTTTTTTTTTATAAGGACTCTTTTAAAAACTATCATGACTTTTTTGATCGATTATATTTGTAAGGCATTTTATGTCTCCGGTTTTCTGTCCCTTTTATCGTAATTAATCTTTGGTTGGCAGCTGGACACTTACATGTTTTACTCAAGCCTTCCTCCGGAACATGGGATTAAAACGAAAACAAAAATCTTTAAACTTTACGAATTATGTTAAAATTTTAGTTGAAAAGCCTTGGTATGCACAAATATGGAAAAGAAAATTTTAGAAATAATACAGGTATCAGAGATCTTATTGTTTTGACCTTAGAGGTAATAGAAATAGCAGTGGGTTGAGAGTCAGATTTTGGGCTCCCTATAACTTGTGCAGAGTCAGTTTACTACCACCCTCTGTGGCAGAGTGATGATGCCTTGGGCTGCTAACCTCAAAGTCTGCAGTTCTAAACTACCAGCTGCTCCCAAGGAGAAAGGCTTTCTACTCTTGTGAAGAGTTACAGAGTCAGAAATGAACAGGGGCAGCTCGACCCTGTCCTGCAGCGTTGTTGGGAGTTGGGATGGGCTCGGTGGCAGTGTGTTTGGTTACCGGTTTGGTAGCTAAAGAGAGAGGTTAAAGAATTCTACCAATATGATAAGTCTGTTACATTTCTGAGGTTTCTCATCTAATCTCAGCTATTTGAAATTAGATTTTGTAAAGGAAAATATGTATTTATTCATATAGGGTAATGGACAGAATTGTTGATCCTAATTAGTATTTGTTTTAACAGCTACTTAAAGCTCAGAAGAAGGCCCAGAGAAGGGAACATTTGCTAAAACTTGAGGCTGAGAAGAAAAAGCTTCGAACTATACTTCAAATTCAGTATGTATTGCAGAACTTGGCACAAGAACATGTACAGAGAGACCTTAGAGAGGGCTTGCATGGCGCGCTGTATTTGCCTTCTAAAGAACTTGACTACCTCATTAAATTTTCAAAACTGACCTGCCCTGAAAGAAATGAAAGTCTGAGGTAAGCTAGTGGAAAAATATTCCCTCTCCCCCCCCCCCCCATTGAAATAGAGCATGTAAAACTTAGGCTAGCTTTGTAGTTACATATTTATAGTTAACTAAGAAAAGATTCATTTGATTTAATATGGGAAACCTTCACTGGCTCAGAACCTGATTGATGTAAAAGAAAGGAAATTTGAATGGTCTCATTTATGTGTTGCTTTATTTTAACACTAGTTTTAAAAAATAATGTCTGTCATCAAGTTTTAAGTACTATACAATTTATTAACCATATGTTAATTATATATGTACTTCCTGGGGGCAAAAACATTGTAGTTTGTTGGTAGCACTTGGGAGTGTGTCTTCTTACTCTCCCGTACTTAATTGAAGATAAGTAAAATTTACCTTTCTCAAATTTGTTATATTTAAAATTAAGCATTAAGCTTTCAAAGTGGGGATTTGTTGCTCTTATAATAGTGTAGATAAAAGGCTGAGCCCCGGTGGTGTAGTGGTTGTGTGCGGGACTGCGGCCCACTGGGTTGGAGGTTCAAATCCAGCAGCAAGGCTGGGCCTCCTACTCCCACCACCAGAGGGCAGTGATGCCCCCAAAACAAATACACACACACACACACACCAAAACAAATCGTGTAGATAAAGACTAAAAAAAAAAAAAAGAAAAGTGATGTCATTTTAAGGGTAAAGCCATCAAATTAGTGCTGTCAAATAAATATCTTCCCTTTTGTTTTATATTTGCTATTTTTGCCTTGGTAAACCAGGTAGTTAACAGAGTTCTGTGCTTTCATTTTGTTAGAAGCAGGATGCTCTAGTTTTGTGTCTCAGGCAGCCATACTCAAGCAGAATCAGTTTTTAATTGTTAAAAGAAATATGCGGCTGAGCTCTGGTGGCGTAGTGGTTGTGCGGGACTGTGCCCACTGGGATGGAGGTTCCATTCCAGCAGCGGCTCCACTGGAGCAAAGGCTGGGCCTCCTACTTCCACCACCAGAAGGCAGTGATGCCACAAAACAAGACAAAACAAAGAAATATGCCTGGATCAGAATAAAACCTAATAAAAATCTTAGTTACCTATAAGTAGCCATCTATTTTTTATTCCCACGCGGATAGTCTCTGACATTATTTCCTATCTGGTACTTCTTCACTTTGATGGGGTCAGGGAACGTAACTTACTTTGATATATGAAATGAAGGCAAAGCATAATTTGAAAAGTAAGTTGCACTCGCTACAAAGTTAAATGCATCTCTAAGATTGCAATTAGTCTGCTTCTTTATCTCGGGCATATTCTTTTTCATGAAAACTACGTTGGCAGGCTCTTTTTACTCTATCTGTTCTGTAATAATAATATTTTGTAAAAAAGAAAAAAAGTTGTTTCCAGGGAAAAGTGCTTACATTTGAAATCCATGAACAGAGAACCAGTCAGTAAATTTTTAATTTCCAAAGAAGGAGTAGGCAGAATTAACATGTGAATGTCTTGACTCTGAGTGGGTTATAATTTATAAATTTACTTTTCTGAAATAAGCTTATATATTTATGTACATAAACACACATATATATTTACGTCTAAAGCCACTTTGTTCTGCTGTTGCTTTTCCTTGTCAGTGTTGAAGACCAGATGGAGCAGTCATCCTTGTACTTTTGGGATCTTTTGGAAGGTAGCGAGAAAGAAGTTGTAGGAACAACATGTAAGTTTTATCTATTCTAGACATATACAGTAAAAACTAAACTTTATATTTACAAGTTTAGTATGATCTCAAGAGCCTAAACTGTGTCAGTCCACCAGAACATACATGTCTGACAGTACTGTAGTAATCTTTTTGTTTGGCTCTGTTAAAAACAACTATAGTCTAATTGTCCTCATGAAATTTAAGGAGTATTTTGAAGTGACAAGTCAATATGATTTGGAAATAAGTCCTGAGTACTTGTGCTGGCTTCGACACTCACTAGACGAGTCTGGGATTCACTCCTACATAGTATTAGGTACTATGTTCTTTAAAGTAAAAATAGGCTGACCCCCGGTGGCGTAGTGGTTTGAGTGCGGGACTGCGACACACTGGCTTGGCGGTTCAAATCCAGCAGCAGCTCTTCAGGAGCAAGGCTGGGCCTCCAACTCCCACCAGAGGGCAGTGATGCCAAAAAAAAAAGTAACTGTTCTATTTAAGAATTAAAAGTCATATAATGTAAATATCAAATCTTACCTCAATCAGCCTAAGAAAATACGAATGGCTTGATATAGTCTATTAAAGTTTTGTGGGTAGTGTTCTGGAAAAAGTGAACCCTTTTGACTTCTTAAATGGCCTTTGGGAAATTGACCCACGTACACTTGTTGGTCATGAAGTACATAGTTTTAAGTATCAGTGTAAAATTAGACCTACTGTCATAAAGTCCATTCCCACTTACAACAACTCTAAACAGGGTTTCTAAGACTATGAGCCTTTATGGGAACAGTCTCATCTTCCTTAGGATACTGAAAACTCGTTAGATGCTGTTAAATATTTTACTAATGATTAGGTCCCATAGCAATCTAATTATGCATGGTGACTGAAATAGTCTT
Source organism: Nesogale talazaci (assembly GCA_004026705.1). Lineage (NCBI taxonomy): Eukaryota > Metazoa > Chordata > Mammalia > Afrosoricida > Tenrecidae > Nesogale > Nesogale talazaci. The sequence continues at coordinate 13,985 of PVJH01026263.1, read as the reverse complement.
AGATAATCCAAATTTAAATCACAAAATTAATTTCTAAGTTACAGTAAAAAATAATACGAGCACTTTGGCAATTTTTTTGACAATTTCTTATGCAACTAAGCATATACTGTTATAAGCCGAATTTTTCAGCACATTTTAATGCAGTTTTTGTGGTAAAATTAGATGCTTTGGCTGATATTTGACTTATACTTGAATGTATATGATATATATATATGATACATGTAACCAAATGATTATATTCTGAGTGTCCAGAAGAAATGAAAACATGTTCACACAGTAAATGCACATGTATGATGTTCATGAATGTTCATTTCTACTTTGTTCAAAATGACAAGACTGGAAACAAACCAGGGGTTTACCAACTGGTAAATTGTTAAGCAAAATGTGCTATGTGTAGAATACAATACTCTGCAATAGGAAGAGAATGACCTATTGATATATGTAACAGTATGACTGATTCTCAAAATAGTTATGCTGGGTGAACGAAGCCAAAGGAAAAAAAGACTATATTACATGTAAAATTTTGGAAAGCTAGAATGATGGCAGGTCACTGTGAGGGGACAGGAGAAGGGGAACTGATTGTAAAAGGGGCATAAGGGAACTTTTTGAGGGGGTGAAAATGTTCTGTATCATAGTTCCCAAACTTATTAGGACTACCACCCACTTTGCACACCACCCCGAGGGCAATGAAAAACTTTTGTGTTATAGCCCATGATCCAGGATACAATGGATCCAGCCGTGCAGTGGCACCCGAGGGGGCGGTATTGCCCACTGTGGGAAGCACTGCTATATCATCGTTCTGGTGCAGTTAACATGCTGTATGTATTGGCTAAAAGTGTGTACTTTAAAGGGGTGAGTTTTGTCTTTTGTAATTTATATGTCATTGCTGATTTTAAAGAGAAAGACAAAATAACCCTGGTGGTACTGGTAAGTAAGCATTGAACTAATTTCAAGGTCAACAGTTAAGTCACCAACAGCCCCATGCAGAATACATGAGGCCGGCTGCTTCTATACAGATTTATCGCCTCGGAATCCCCACCTAGGGTCACTGTGAGTTAGACTTGACTAGAGGATGGCATTGTGGTTTATTTTTGCTTTTATCAGTACATTTTATGGTACTGGTCAGTTGTCTGCATCCTCTCTGATATAGCATACAGACAATTGTGGATTACAAACAAAGTTAGGAGCCACTCCTCATGAAGCCTATTTAAGATTAGAGGTACATTCAAGGTGCTGCTTTATGAAGTACATCAAAATACTATTATTGGAGTGGGAGGGGGTGGGTAGGGGTAAAAAGGAGCCAAGGAGTTCAGGAAGAAAAAGAATGTTTGGAAACTGATTGTGGTAGCAATTGTGTAATACTATTTGACATGATTGAACTATGGAGTGATATCTGTATTAGATCCCAATGAATAATAAATATAAAAAACATTAATATTATTGCAATGTTATGTTTTTTTGGGGGGGGCCATCACTGCCCTCTAGTGGTGGGAGTTAGGAGGCCCAGCCTTTGCTCCTGTGGAGCTGGAATTGAACCTCCATCCCAGTGGGCCACAGTCTGGTGCACAACCACTACGCCACCGGGGCTCAGCCCGCAATGTTATGTTAAAGATGTTTAAGTGGATGTGGGAGTTTGTCTTGAAAAATTTTTTTTTTTTTTTGGGGCATCACTGCCTCTGGTGGTCGTGGGCACTACCCAGTGCTCCTCCTGGCTGGGTTTGAACCGCCAAGCCCACGTTGAAAATTTTTTTATGCATAAAGTATACACTGTGTCACATAGACTAATTCAAGCATTCGACTGATGTTAGATATCAACCGCACCTAACTTATGATATATGTACAAATTTGATTTAAAGACAGATTTAGGAATAGAATTTGTTGATAGTCTAAGAACTACCTCTATTTTTAAAAAAATTTTTTGGCATCACTGCCCCCTGGTGGGTGTAGGAGGCCCAACCTTGCTCCTGGAGAGCTGCTGCTGCATTTGAACCGCCAACCCAATGGGCCACAGTCCTGCACACAACCACTATGCCACCAGGGCTCAGCCCAGGACTACCTTTATGTTAATGCCATGCTATGACTAGGATTAAAATAGAATTTCTATTCCTATTGATTTTTGATGGATTATTAGTTTATATGATAACTAAGTCTTCATCCCTCTTTTTTAGACAAACATGTGAAAGATCTGTTGACCAAATTGTTGAGCTCAGGATATTTTGACAATATCCCAGTTCCCCAAAAGGGTAAGGAAAAAGAAATACCAGCAGAGGAAGACATGCTGATAAAACCAGAGAAGAAAAAAGAATTAATGAAAACGGATTCTATTAACGAGTCAGGTTTGTTTTGATCACTAAAATCCTAAGGGTGGTTGGATTTTTAACAACTAAAAATGAGTCAAATTCTTGTGAAATACTTTTCTTAACTTTTAATTGGCTATAATTGTACATTAATGAAAATCTTACTGGGGGGGACAAGACAAGGTTTAGAAAATATCTCTAGACTCTCTCATCATTATTTACAGATAAACTGTAGTAGAAGCATTCGGTTATACTTTGTTCCAAGAGGGTGCACTGGTTGAAAAAAAAAACCAAAAACAAAACAAAAATTGCCAAAATAAGTAAAGGAGATTATACTTCTCATTGCCATTTTCTAGGGGAAGAAGTAGTTGAGCAAATGATACTTTTTTTTTTGGCATCACTACCCTGGTGGGAGTAGGAGGCCCAACCTTGCTCCTGGAGAGCTGTTGCTGGATTTGAACCGGCAGCCCAGTGGGCCACAGTCCCGTGCACAACCACTGCGCCACCAGGACTCAGCCGAGCAAATGATACTTTTACATTTGCTTTAGGCTGGATTTATGTAAATAATCTCCTTAAGGGAGAGAGGGAGTTCATGAAGGTTGAGGTTGCCACTGGAAAGATTCAGTTAGTTTTCCTTGTTCATTTCCTCTGGTTGGATCACAGTTTAACATGCAACCACTATGCCTTCGGGCTTCTCTTCCTCCAGTTCTTAGTACTAAGCTCAGTGCTTTAATACTGCTGTCCCCACCATCCCTCAACCCTAACATGGCTTGTGCGAGCTCCTTTAAGAGCTGTATTTCAAAATTTGCCCCATAGGAGCTATAAATCTAACTTATGAGAATCTATGTTTGTGGCTAAGAAGAGATAGTTTTGTTTTCTTTCAAAAATAAAGCTTCGGGCTGAGCCCCGGTGGTGTAGTGGTTGTACGCGGGACTGTGGCCCACTGGGACAGAGATTCAATTCCAGCAGTGGGGCTGGACCTCCTACTCCAACTACCGGAGAGCAGTGATGCCCCCCCCCCAAAAAAAATAAAATAAAAATAAAACTTCAACTGACTTTAGCAAAGTGATTTACATAAAAGACTTATTACTTTTAGACCGCATGTTTATAATTCTTTTTCTGGTATGTTTTTGATTCTAACAATATTCAGAAATACGCCTTCCATGCATGTATTTATGCTCTCCTTTTTACCATTACCCTTCTGAGTTTTCTGAAGGACATTTGTATTGCTGGAATGAATTATAGTTGATAATTAGTGTAAAAGCCTATAGTTTGCCTATCATTTATTTGGTATTTTTATCATTCCAGAGTCTCTTGTAGAACTTGTACAGACAGAGATACAGCCACAAGAGGTAAAGTACTGAAATGTAATTGATGTTGGTTTTTGAGATTTGTTATAGCAACATAGTTAAAAAGCCAGGGCTCTGGAACCAGGTTACCTTTGCTTGAATCCAGTTCAGTGGCTATTAGGTTGGTGACATTGGGCAATATATCTAGTTCAGCTCTGTCAGCTTCCTAAGATGGGAATAATAATAATAATGCCTACAGGGGGCAGTGATGCCCACAAAATGATAATAATAAAAAATAATAATAATGCCTAACTTAAGGAGTTACTGTGGGGAATGAAAGGAATTAGATTATTTTCTGAATTACATAGGGTTTAACCTGGCATACACTAACACATTTTTGTTGTTATTGAATCTTGTGTTGGAATTTAAAGATGTGCAGAAATTTGCTCTTTAGATCTTAAATTAGTAGCAGAATACGGACCTTTTACTGAAGTGTACTGAAATTCCTGGAATGGGGGAAAATGGAGATGCAGTAGCACAGTGTGATCGATGCACGGGAGAAATAAAGAAAAGGCTGGCAATCCAGAAAACATAAGTTTTAAGTATTAATATATAGCTGCAACTATCCTCTGCCTTAACATTTAGCGAATCAGATAGATAGAATGGCTTTATATTTAACAGAGACTCAGTAACCTTGCTAAAAGTGGTCAAACATGACACTGTGATGTGGAGTCATTATGAGTCTTAGGGTAAGTCAAATACAACATTCTACCTTTAAAACATTGAAATATGAATTTTTATTAATTGAAGGGAAAGGGACAAACAAGATGATCTGATCTCTTCAATTAGGGTAAGGAGAGAAGTTTCATATTAGTACAACTTCAACAAACTTAAGAAATCATTGTGGAGTTGAATTTTCCCCCCAAATCTTCTGCTAATTATGACTCAAGCACATGTTTTTCTCTGTGCTTAGCTTCTTAACAGATGCTACTTGACAGAAGTAGATTATTCAAGCAAACGAGAGGAAGAGTTTTCTTGGGAAGAAAATTATGCTGGAGAATCAAATCTCGGCAAAAGTTGGGCTGTGCTTTCAGAACCAGATAGTCAGGAGAAGAAACAGGAATCCTTCAAGTCCTGGGAGTCTCTTGTGAAGCACCAGAATTTATCAAACTCCGCCGTTTCCCTAGAAGAGAAGAAACGAGAGATTCCAAAACTCGCATTCACCCTGCAGGAAGAGCAGAAGAGACAGGAGTCCTCCAAATCCAAGCCACCTCCTGGCCAGTGGCCGCAGGAAACTCTTAAGTCCAAAGTAGGATACATTCAAGAGGAGCCAATGAAGCTGGAAACACCAAAGCCTTGGGTAGCTCAGTTGCAGAAAGAAGAGGATCCAGAGATGCCAACTTCAAAGCCTTGGGCATCTCTCCAAAGTGAGCTGGCCATCATCAAATCATGGACTATTCCCATGTGTGAAGAACAGGATTCAAGACAGTCAGAGACGCGAAAATCCTGGGAAAGCAAGGTTGAGAGTCCAAGACACTCTTTTACACTTCGGTCACAGATTACCCCAAAGTCCTGGGGAACAGCTACAGCAAGCCTCATTTCAGATGACCAGCTCCTGCCCAGGAAATTTAATACAGAACCCAAAGATGTGAGTTGATCTCTGTTAATCTGCTTACCTCAGTGTAGTAATGGTAATTTTTTGGTTCCTTTGGGAAAAAAATTAAGCAAAACTCTTGTTAAATTGATGTAGGAAGTATTTTACCTAACTTTTTTTTTTGGGGGGGGGGGCATCACTGCTCTCGGTGGTGGGAGTAGGAGGCCCAGCCCCACTGCTGGAATTGAACCTCCGTCCCAGTGGGCCGCAGTCCCGCGCACAACCACTACGCCACCGGGGCTCAGCCCATTTTACCTAACTTTTTAATGGGTAGATTAGTTATTTTCCTTAGCACACTGCAAGATAAACCTTTCCTTGACTGATTTGAAGCCTATGATTGCGTTTGCTTAATTAGAACATTTTAATGCCACGATTTGAATGGCATGATGTGACATTGAAATGGTGGTTCAGAGAAGACCATAACATGAGCATGTGAGTAATGTAAATGTACTTAACAGGGTGGGAGACATGTTACAGTTTACTCTTTATCTCTGCCTGGCACGTGGGTGACTTTTTTTTCCTCTCAAAAGTTGCATTTTTGTGTGTATGTGGTCTCTTGAGCCTCTTTCTCTCATTTGTAGCCACTGTGAGCTGATTCTCGACTCAGTGAAAGTGCACACCTTCATTGCAGATATGCCAGTAGTTGGAGGGAGGATCTGTATTCTTACATTTCAAAATAAGACTTTTCTGAGCCAGGAAACTATAAAAAACTTAGTGCTATTGAGTCCGTGCCAATTCAGTGAGCCTATAGGGCAGGGTTGGAAAGCCCCTGTTGGTTTCTGAGGCTGTCACTGTTTACAGAACTGTCCTGTCTTCTCTTGGTTGGCGGCTGTTGGTTTTGGACTGCTGACCTTGTGGGTCATAGCCCAACATGTTGGACTCCTGTAGGAAACTATAGGCATCAAATATTTTATTGCTCAGTTTTGAAGTTCAAGTTACAGTTAAAATTGAAGACCTCACAGAAGAAGAGAAAAAAATTTTAAGACCTCATACTCATATGTTAAAGAACCTATTTCAGGAAGATAAGATGTTTCATGAATAATCCTAATTGTAAGTTAGTGTTGTCTGAGCCCCAGTGGCGTAGTGGTTGTGCGAGGGACTGCAGCCCACTGGGTTGGAGGTTCAAATCCAGCAGCAAGGCTGGACCTCCTACTCCCACCACCAGAGGACAGTGATGCCCCCAAAACAAAGAAACCAACCAACCTGCTATTGAGTTGTAAATGACTTCAACTCAGCTCATTGCCATCAAGTCACTGTCAACTAACTCATAGGTTCTTTTTTTTTTTTTTTGGGTGGGGTGGGGGCATCACTGCTCTCCAGCGGTGGGAGTAGGATGCCCAGCCCCACTGCTGGAATTGAACCTCCGTCCCAGTCGGCCGCAGTCCCACGTACAACCACTACGCCACCGGGGCTCAGCCCTTTTTGTTTGTTTTTTTTTGTGGCATCACTGCCCTGGTGGGAGTAGGAAGTCCAGCCTTGCTCCCGGAGAGCTGCAGCTGGATTCAAACCGCCAACCCTGTGGGCCGCAGTCCCGCACACAGCCACTAGGCCACCAGGGCTCAGCCTCATAGGTTCTTATAGGACTGGTGTGTTAGTCCGGGTAGACTAGAGAAGCAATCATAGACATGCATATGGATATAAGGAAAAGGTTTATGTACAAGAGGAATGGGACATTAAGAAAGCATCCCAGCCCAGTCCAGTTCAAAGTCGTAAGTCCAATATTAGCCCATATGTCTGATATTAGTCTGTAAATTCTCCGACTCACGAAGTCACAGGCAAGTGGGTGCAGAGTCCTGGCGCCGGCAGGGGTCTCCCCATGACTCCTCGCTTCCAAGGCTCAGGATCTATCAACAGCATCCAGTGGTGGTAGAAGCAACTCATTGCTGGGAGGGGTCTCCACGTGGCTTCTCCAGCTTCAGAGGTCTGGTTCCATCTGGGCAAAGCCGTGTGGCTTCTCCTCCGGCTCCTCCAGTTCCTCAGATGCTGCCATCTTGTCTGTAGTTCGTTGTCTCTCAGACTAACTCCCAACAAGTGGGGAGATAGCTTCTCATCTCCATGAGGGAAATATCGTGAAATTTCCCAGAAGTCTCAGGAGAAAGCCATGCCCACTTGGAGGCTTCATTGGCTACTCAATGAATATCTCCAGATTAACAGGCTAGGTTCCACCCCTATATCTCAATCATGAAACTAACATAAGCCCATGACCGCCACAACAGGATAGAACTGCCCCTGTGAGCATCCATGACTTTAACTCTCTATGGGAGTGGAAAGCCTCCTCCAATGGTTTCAAACTGTTGCCACCACATCAGGAGGGCTCCTATAAGTGACCTGTTAGACCATTATTTATAATGAAATATTGTGACTTCTTTGATATTTTTCATTTCCTTTTTTAAAAAATAATTTTATTGGGGGCTTGTAGAGCTATTATCACAATCCATACATAAACCCATTATGTTGAGCACATTTGTACATTTATTGCCAACATCAATTTCAAAACATTTTCTTTTTACTTGAGCCCTTGGTTTCAGCTCCTCTTTTTTTCCTCTTCTTTCCCCAGATACTCTTCATTTCTATATAGTGGTACTTTATAGAAAGACCCCCGTGAGTTTCTGAGACTGGAACTCTCTATAGGAATAGAAAACTTGCCTTTTTACACAGACCAGCTGGTGGGCCACCTTGTGGTTAGCAGCCCAATGCGTAAGCAGTCTACCATCTAGCCGACTCTTGTTTGGATCTAGTAACCCTATCAAGTCAAATTCACTTGCCATCAAGTTGATGGCTGCTCATAGCAGCCCTATAAGAATAGGGTAGAACTTGAGTACCCAATAAAATGATTCATTTTTTAAAAAGGGGGGAGGACAAAGAGGAGCTTTTTTTTTTTAAGAGGAGCTTATACCAAGGGCTCAAGTGGGAAATGTTTGGAAATGAATGTGGCAACATGTGTGCAAATGTGCTTGATACAGATGATGTACTGAATGTTACAATACCTGTAAGAGCACCCAATAAAATTATTTAAATTAAGAAAAAAGAATAGGGTACAACTGTTGAGTTTCCAAGACGAACTATTTGCAGGCGTGGAAAGTCATCTTTTTCTCACGGATCAGCTGATGGATTCAAACATCTGACCAATGTATAATTTCTATTCCACTAGAGCTAGTAACCTTATAGGACAAAGTAATACTGACCATTTAGGTTTCCAAATTTATAATCAGACTGGTGTTGAACTGCTGGTTTTTCAATTAGCAGGTAAGATCTTTAACCATTGTTTCATCACGTGTCTTTGCAAAAGGGTTAAACAGCTTATAAACATCAGTAGCTCTCTAGAGTGTACTTGGTTTATAATAAAATATAATGGTATATATTATTTCAATTCTAGGATATATATTTACACACACACACACACACATATATATATATACTTTTAAGATACCTTAATGGTTCTGAAATTAGATGCATCTTTTTTTTTTTTTTTTTTGGTTTGGGCATCACTGCTTCTCCGGTGGTGGGAGTAGGAGGTGCAGCCCCACTGCTGGAATTGAACCTCCATCCCAGTGGGCCGCAGTCCTGTGCACAACCACTATGCCACCGGGGCTCAGCCCTAGATGCATCTTAAAAGTAGATGTATATTTAATATGTATTTTGGGGAAGAAATTTTTTTATAGTGTGTTTCATAGTTAGGCGGCATCTTAGGGAAGAGCTATGGTCAACGATAATGTGTTGGTATGAAAGCACTCTTCTCAAGGAAGCTACACCATCCTGGATCTTTCCTTTGAAAAGCCAATGTTTTCTGTTTTAGAAAGGTCATCATTTAAGTGGTCTGAAAGGGGGAAAAATGCTTAAAGTTGTTTAAATTATTAGGAATATGTATTTGAAAATTCATTACCTAAGAGAAATCTGACAAATGGATGTTGCTTTATTTTGATTTCATTAAGATTTAGTAGTAAGGGGCTGAGCCCCGGTGGCGTAGTGGTTGTGCACGGGACTGTGGCCCACTGGGACGGAGGTTCAATTCCAGCAGTGGGGCTGGGCCTCCTACTCCCACCACCAGAGTGCAGTGATTGCGCCCTCCCCCCCCAAAAAAAAACAAAACAAAAGATTAGTAATAAGAGGGCTGAGCCCCGGTGGCGTAAGTGGTTGAGTGCAGGACTGCGCCCTGCGGGCTTGACGGTTCAATCTCAGGAGCAGCACTGGGTAGCGCCCACGACCACCGAGACAATGATGCCTCCCCACCCCCACCTCTCAAAAAAAGAGATTTAGTAATAAGCTTGCTGCAAGTTAGGATCAACTGGAAGCTAGGGCTTTGATTTCACTCTTACAGTTTATGGGTTTACATGTTTTAGGTGCCTCAGCCGATAGGTTCTTCCTCTATTATTCCAAAGGATCCAGTATTGAAGGATGAACAACTGCAGGATCTGATGACCCAGATTCAAGGAACTTGCAACTTTATGCAGGTATGAGTGTATGAGTCATTTAAAAAAAATCTTAATGATATACACGGGACTTGGCTACAGATCTGAAGTATTGGGGAGTTGTTAAGATCCTAGATTCTGAATTTAAATATGATGGCTACTTCCTGGTGGGTTTTTTTTTTCCTAGTCTGAAAATTGAGAATAATAGTTTCTACCTCTTTAGTTTGTTGGGAATAGTATGTGGATCAAACATGTAAAGAGAGTAAAACACTCAAAAATAATTATTGCTGTAAACGATCTGTAGTTTCCATTCACATTTTAAAGAACCTACTCTGTGCTTGGTATTCTATCATTGTCTACAAAGAGTTTATGTTTCAGAAGATTATAAGCTTCTACCTAAAAATTACTTCACTGCCAAGTACAAGAAGCTGAATTAAATTGTGGTTCTTACAGAACTTTGGAGTAGTACGTAACTAAGGCGTGAAATGATCAAACATGATATATTGGCATAGTAACAAAGGGTTGAACTTTGGAATTAGGCATCGATTTAAGTCCCAGTTCTACTACCTGTATCACCTTTGAAATATCACTTGGCACTCTTGCCTCTATTTATCTTTAAAATGAGAGAAATGCCTACCTCTTCAAGGTACTTGAGGATCAATAAAGAATTAAAACAATCACTACAGTTGTGATTGAACAGGTCCCAAGGAGTGGCTTGTGCAATTGTGAAAAATTGGAGACAGAACGAGCAGGGCATGGGCTCACCTTCCCTGATGTCAGGATCAAGAGAGAGAAGGTATTTTCAGCATAGGGCTGTTGAAGCGATCACAGAGACTCTGTTATCAAATGGGTTTATTTAGTCTTGGCTTCCAAGCCTCCAGCAGGTACATATGTAATAGAATGGGCAGGTGCTAGGGCAGCAGTTCTCAACCTGTGGGTCTCAACCCCCTTGGGGGTTGAACAACCCTTTCACAGGGGTTGCCCAATTCATAACAGTAGCAAAATTACAGCTATGAAGTAGCAATGAAAATAATGTTATGTTTAGGGGTGAGGTGGCGGGAGTGGGGAGTCACCACAGCATGAAGAACTGTAGTAAGGGGTCGCAGCATTTGGAAAGTTGAAAACCACTGTACTGGGGCACATATGTAATTGAATAGGCAAGTACTAGAGTTAAGTTAGTGGCTTAACCTTGGATGTCCCTGAGCTCTCCATGGGAGCAATTTTTTTCCCTAAAGATTTTAAGGGAGTTGGATGGGACAGAAAATAGAATCTGGTTACTCATAAAGAAAGGACAGATAGCCTCAGGCCACACAGTGAGCTGCCAGATGCAAGCAGGAGACATTTTTTATGGTAGCACCTTTATGGGGGACTATGGTGGGGATGTTTTTCAGTCTGGAGAATGTATACCAGGAGTCAACTCTCACGAGAGCATCCTCCCGTTAGGCTCAGCTTTCCAAACCCTGTGATGATGAGTTTAGAGAATTTGGCCACTTGCATTTTCATTCAGCCCTGCAGTATTCCACATTCAGTGTGTGATTTATTTATTCAAAGTGGCAGATTTTTTTTGGGAGAGTTGAGATAAAGAAATGGATAAAACAAAGGTTTCTTGTGAACCATGTCTAACAGCATGAGTAAATGGTTGAGATAAAATAATCAGACAGTCTCACTGATTGAATATAATTAATGCCCCAGGTCAGATAGACCTTAGAATTACTATTGCAATTTTTAAACTTGTCACAACCTTAAGATTTGTCTGTTACTACTTTAGATTGACTCTTGCTGTCTTTTCCTACAACAAAGTTTTTTCTTTTTTTTGTGGGCATCACTGCCCTGGTGAGAGTAGGAGACCCAGCCTTGCTCCTGGAGAGCTGCTGCTGGATTTGAACTGCTAACCCTGTGGGCCACAGTCCTGCACACAACCACTACGCCACTGGGGCTCAGCCCCAACAAAGTTTTTAACATCTTGATGGAAGTATTAACAAATTGCAGAGGGATCCCGAGTTTATCCTGTATTTAATATGTTAACTTGCAGATGGGTTTTGGATCTCCACTACTTCCCCACCCCTTCCCATTGATTTGGTTGCTTGATTTTTAACTTCTTGATTTTAAAATATCCGGTCTTTAATGTGCTAACATCTTGAGGTAGATACATATAGCTAATATTCTGCAGGCAGCTTCATGAACAACTTAGCTTCCTATTATAATAGCTTTTTAAATGAATTATCTTTATTCCCACTCATGACTTAAAATCTTGCCTTTAGGAATCTGATCTGGATTTTGACAAACCTTCAAGTGCAATTTCACTGTCACAGCTGCCTTCAACTACTCCAAGCAGCCTAATAGGTATGTAACCATTCTGAGAACTTGGAACAAACAATCTTAGGTATGGTCATTTTTTCTTTCACAAACCGTGCCTACTCCTGACATTTTGTCTCAGTTAATTCAATCGAAACATACTTATTGTTATCAGAATTATAAGTAAGTAAATTGCCATTAGGAGGTTATTTTATTGGGATGATCCTGTAAAGGATTTTTTTTTCTTCTTCATGAAGTATATATACTTTAGTCCAAAGTGAATTGACACCGATACACTATACATTCTTATTTTGACACTCACCAAAAGAGTCACCTGTAAAACCTGCTTTCTGTGACAAAGTACAGAAGTCTCGGTCACATTTAACTCCTGAGTGGTGATTCTCAATTGTCCTAATGCCGTGACCCTTTAGACAGTTTCTCAGGTTGTGGTTACCCCCCCCAACCATAAAATTATCTTTGTTGCTAATTTATAATTGTGATTTTGCTACTGTTATGAATCTTAAGTAAATATCTGATATGTAGGATATATTTTTATTATTACAAATTGAACATCATTAAAGCATAGTGATTAATCACAAAAATTATATGTTGTGACATTTATTTGTAATTACAAATAAATGAAATTTTGTCTTGAAGCATGGTGTTACATGGGTAGCAGTTTTAATATAATAGTAAACTACATCACTACATTTTGTGGCTGGACGCTTAAAACGCCAAAGTCAATTGTGAAGGTTGAGATAACTTCTTTCTCACTAGATCACAAATTCTTCAAAGATTATCTTCCACAACAAGTCTACTTCTGTATTTAGACTTGATATCCAACAAATTGAAAAACCCTGTTTCATAAAGATATGTTGTTGGAAATGTAAGAAGGCGCAACACAGTCTCAGACCAAACAGGATATGACTGCAAACACTGGATCCAGGCGTTTGTAGAGATAACAGTTCTCCCTGCATCGTGTTAATAAGTTCAATGAACTCCTCTTGTGCTGTCCGAGGAGCATTTTCAACTTTGACTGTGAATGGGCTTCTGGTACGTGCAAATGGGGTATTAGGTAGATTTGGAAAGTACAATGAAATTTCATCTGCAAGCATGTGCAAGTGTTCTTTCCCAGAAATTAGCATTGCAATCCTTTTGTCTGGTTCAATGTCATGTTCCTCAAAGAAAACGTGACTGTAACCAGTCCCTCATACTACCATCGGTCCAGTAAGTGCAATTGTCCAGTTAGAATATAGTAAAGAAATAGGCAAGAGAGTAAAATAAAGAAGTCAGATAGATTTCATAGTAGTATGTTCAACTTAGCCCTGGTGGTCCCTGTGAGGATGTGGGAGGAGAGGAGGGCAGAGGAGAGAGTAGTTTATTTCTGACCAAGGCTTATAAATCTTTTGGGGGCATATAAGCCCCCTACTTACAGATAAAGACATAGTCACAGGAAGAAGTTGTGCTCTAATGAATGCAGTAATACAATAATGAAAGGGGGACGATCTAGGGGTCTACTATAGGAAGACGAGGTATTATGGATAATCATGTGAGAAGATGGACCCCAGTTTCAGTATGGAAGCCTAACCTTGGTCACCCTTGAGTGGACTTGACTCCCCTGGGCTCTCATTCAGGGAAACAATCTACTACTATCCTTATCAGAAGGGAGTGTGCCCTTCTTAGGAGGGGACAGACTTTAAGTCTGATTCCTCTAGATCAGGGGTGTCAAACTGGCAGGCCGGCTGCATGTGGCCTGTGAGGTAATTTTTTGTGGCACGTGATGAAGAAAATAGTGCTTAGGGGAGATGGAAGCAATACCATACACACAATTCCCTCGTTAAAGTTGACTGATAACCCTTAGGGAGCGTAACCTCTGACCTGCTTTCCTTGACCTCCAAGTATAAAGTCATTTGCCATGTGTAGCAAGCAGTTAGATTAAGCATATATTTGGGGTAGACAACCTGGGGGAAATCCCACAAAAGCACATAAGATGGGCAACAGTAAATTTTATTTTCATCCTTTTTTTTTTTTTTTTTTTTTC
>PVJH01026262.1:0-30317 GCA_004026705.1 Nesogale talazaci | reverse complement strand
AGGTCCTCAATGAGATGGTGTGACACAGTGGCGGCGACAACCGACGCAGCCATAGGAACAATTGTGAGGGTGGCCCAGGTTTCCTTTGTTCTCCTGTGGATGCGGTCTTAATGGGTTGCAACTAACTTGATGGCATCTAACAGTAACAATAATAGCCGGTAAATCATTGAATTCGATTTTATTTTTCGTAGTGTGGAGACCCCTGCCAATGTTGAGATGCTTACACACTCACCGATTCGGTTTTTTTTCTGCAGGCAGCCATGGCGTGTGCTTTGTCAGAGAGAGGAGAACTTGTGGATTGGTGTCAGACATATGGGCTAATGTTGGACTTTTGTGCTTAGGCAGCACTGAGCTGCGATGTTTTCTTGATGTGCACTTACCCTTTATATAAAACTCTCTCTTATACATATGAGTTCCTGTGGATTTGTTTCTCTGATATACCCAGAGTAACACATGCAGCGAGTTTCATTCCAGGATATAAAAAGAACAAACCTAAATATGAGGTCTGAACTCACATGCATTTGTGTAATATCATCTTAAAATGTTATTTTCATAGTAAAGACATAGAAACCAAAAAGACATAAACAGAGAGAAAAATGTCCTGATGCCAACCCATTGTGTAAATACCGCAGGCACTAGAAATGTTTCCCTTGGACAAGCAGATTATTAGGAAGGAATTTCGGCAAAACTTAAAAGACTAGATATCTCCAAGAAATGTTTTACAGAACACACATTTTAAGAGCTTGTTTTACAAAATGTACATTTTTGACAAAGTGTGGTATTGATTATAAATCTGTGCAAACTCCTGAAATTAATTCCTATAACTAACCTCATTATTCATGTATCCAATGGTAACTGAGTGCACACGTCATCAAACCTTCTTATAAGCCAAACTGAAGATGAGTGAATCAATGATTTTGTTATAACTAATATATTTAGTTTTATATTCATCCTCATTTTGAGACTTTTCCCTAAGACGCACTGATTTATATGTTTGTAAGCTGATGATCTCCCCCTGTGGATGCTTTCTGTTCCAGAGTAAATGCTGTTTAAAACATTTTAGAGTTTTCCTCCTCAAAGCAATTGATGTAGTTGACAGGCTGGAGAAATCTTCTTTTGTGAATCCCAGGGCATTGTTGTGAAGAAACCACAAGAACAAATGGTGGTTTTTGAACTTCTCAAAACACATAAGAGAAGTATACTTTTCTTGATTGGCCACTGGCCAGACCTTGGCATATTGCTGTAGAGAGTTGCTCTATATTTCCTGTCCACTTTTTCTTCTGTTCTGGACATTATGTTGAAGCTTTACATTTATGTATTGATATAATTTTATTGAGATGCCTTACAATGCATATATCAATTGTATAAGGCATAGTTGCATATATGTTGCCATCATTATGTTCTAGACAATTACTTTCTATTGAGCCTTGGATATCATTTTCTCTTTTTAACCCCTTCCTCACCATGGTATCCCCATGATAGATTATCAATTATTATTTTAATATCACACATCAACCATAGCTCCCTTCCCCCATGGTTGTGTGTCACTCATTGTTTTGGGGTACTTACTCCTGACCCCACTTCACTCTTCCCATACAGTATCTCTCTTTCCATTCCTCCTACTGGACTGCATGTTTCGTGAGTTCTTATCTCTTATCTGCACTTGCATGCATGCTCCAGTCTTGTCCAAAGGGAGAGGCATTACTAGAATCACATTGCTGGGGAATGAGGAAGTCTCAAGGAACCAAAGGAGAATTGTTTTTGCTGGTGCTTTACTTCTCCCTTAAAAAGTTGGTGGTTGGTCTCTCAGTGATTTCTAGGATAATTCCACTATAAGGGTAAATAAGTTACTATAAGCCCCGGTCTTGTGAAATTGTAAAAACCAAAAGTGATTTCTTTCAGAAGCTTATGCTTCAGAAATAGTGAAAAATGAAAATACCATATCATGGCCCCAGTGTAAAATTGGCTAAAGGATTTCCTTATTTCTCTACAGGACAAGTAAATGTTAAATTTTGCTATTTTGGGGTTCTTGTTGCTTTTCACGTTACCTGCTAATTTAGTAGAAAAATCATCGACTAGAAGCAGTTAAGTTTATAAAATGTTAGCAAACTTATTGGATGAATTATCAGGAATAAATGTCTCCTTTGAGAGAGTTATGACTCCATTGAATGAAAAGGATGCTAAAACTAGCAAAATCAATGAGACTCACGCTAATTGGAATCTGCATCAACAAAGCACACTATAGCAAATGCAAGGCCCATCAGTTCCAAATGACCTTTAATTAAGTCTTTCAAATAATCTAAGGGAAATTTCTTAGATCATTTGAGTTGCATTCAGTACATCTACTGCACAACCACTTTAGAATATTAAAAGCAACTGTGTTACTCTGAGAACTAAGGTATCAGTGACCCAAGCCATGGAATTCTCAGTTGCAATCTAGGCATGTCAAATTAGACATTGATTATAATATATCTCTGCAAGTCTATCCAGATAAGATAGGTTGGATGAACAGTCAGGAGGAGAAAACAATGGGACTGATGATTCCAGGGGACATGGGAAATGGGGAGTTGGGGAAAAGGCGATGGTGCTGACCAACCCAAGGATAAAAGAACAATAAGTGATGTAAAATCAGTGACAAGGTGGATGTGAGAGGCCTGATAGGGATTGATCAAGAGTAATGTAACAGAGAAATTACTGAAACCCAAATAAAGGCTGAGCATGATAATGGAATAAGAGGAAAGCAAAAGGAAATAGAGGAAAGAACTGAAGGCAAAGGGCATTTATAGAGGTCTAAATGCAGTCATGTATATAGGTAAGTATATTTTTATATGATGATGGGGAAATAGATCCATGTGCATATACTTACAGGGTTAGTATTAAGATAGCAGATGAGTATTGGACCTCCACTCAAGTACTTCCTCGATGCAAGAGCACTTTGTTCTATTAAATTGGCATTACATGATACTCACCTTCCCTACGTGATCACTGAAGACAAATGTGTGCATGAGCAAGTGTGGTGTAGAAAGTTAATGGTGTCTGGCTATCAAAAGATATAGTGTCTGGGGTCTTAAAGGGTTGAAAATAAACAAGCAGCCATCTACTTCTGAAGCATCAAAGGCTACATGGAAGAAACACAACATCCTCTGTGTCCACGAGGTCTCAAAGGGATCAATTATCAGCTAACAAAGAACTAAAAATGATATCATTGCAAGCTCACCTTCCTGATATGATCATTGCAAGCAAATGTGTGGATAAGCAGATGTGGTGAAGAAAACTGATGGTGCCTGGCTGTCAAAAGATATACCATCTGGGGTCGTAAAGACTTGAAGGTAAACAAGTGGCCATCTAGCTCAGAAACAACAAAATCCACATGGAAAAAGCACACCAGCTTGTGTGATCACAGGGTGTATAATCGATCAGGTATCAGGCATCAAAAACTCAAAATTATACCATTATGAATGAGGGTGAGTACTGAATGGGCACCCAAAGAGCATCTGTAGGTTAAGTGGTATCTCCTTACAGAAGGGTTACAGGAGGAGATGAGCCAGTCAAGGTATAGTGTAGCAACAATGAAATATGCAATTTTCCTCTGGTTCTTTAATACTTCCTCTCCCCCACTCACTATCATGATCTCTAGTCTACCTTACAAATCCAGCTAGACAAGGGGATGTACACTGGTACAGATAAGAACCGGAAACATGAAGAATCCAAGACAGATGATCCCTTCAGGACCAAAAGTGAGAGTGGTGATACCAGGAGGGTGGAAGGATGGTAGAGTAGAAAGGGGGAACTGATTACAAGGATCTACATATAAACTCCACCCTGGGGTACGGACAACAGGAAAGTGGGTGAAAGGACTCATTGGACAGTTTACAATGACATACTAATAACAATTTATAAATTATCAAGGGTTCATTTGGGGGAGCGGGGAGGAAGTGTAAATATGAGGAGCTAATGCCAAGTTTATGCAGAAAGAAAATAATTTGAGAATGATGACAGCAACAAAATGACAAATGTGCTTTGCATACAATAGATGTATGTATTGATTGTCATAAGAGTAGCATGAGCTCCCAATAAAAGGATTTGTTTTTAAATAATGAGAAGAAAAATGAAAGCAAATGTTTAGAAAATAATGATCCATACAATTGATGCATGGATTTTTATAAGAGCTCTAAGAACCCCCAATGAAATTATATTTTAATATAAAAATTAGACATTGAATAGGGAATACTGAAGAAGAATGGATGCACTTGAATAGTGGTGTTAGAAAAGAATATTGAAAGTCTTCTGAACTGCTAAAAAAACTGATCTGTCGCTGAGCCCCGGTGGTGCAGTGGTTGTGTGCGGGACTGCGACCCACTGGGATGGAGGTTCAGAAGCAGAGGCTGGGCCTCCTACACCCACCACGAGAGCAATGATGCCAAAAAAAATTAAATTAAAAAAAACTGATCTGTCTTGGAGAAGTAGGACCAGAGAGTTCCTTAGAGACAAGCATGGTGTATCTTCGTCTTATGTACTGATGTTTTCAGGAGAGACTACTTCCTGGAGAAGGACATCATGTTTGGCCAAGTAGAAGAAGCACACACAAAAAGGTCCTCTCCTAGATGGACTGCCACTTTGGCCACAGCAATGGACTCAAGCATGTGACCAAATCTGAGAGTGGCACAGAACTGGGCAGTCTGTTGTGAAAAAGGGTTGCTGTGGGTGTGAACAGACTCCATGGCATATAACAGCAAGACCAATAACAAGCGATGTCCATACATAGATTTTATCCCTATAAGCTTGAGTGGAGCTGAGAGTAACTTCTCAAGGGTTTTCTTTTTTAAAATAAAAATCATCTTATTGGGGGTTCCTACAGCTCTCATCACGATCAACACATATGTCAATTGTAAGCATACCATATTTGCACACCTGTTGCCATCATCACCCTGAAACATCCTCCCTCCACTTAGGCCCCCCAATACCAGTTCCCCATATTATCTCTCCTTCCCCACTCTCCACCTCCCATGAGCCCTTAATAATTTGCACATTGTTATTACTTTTTCATATTGTACTCTCTTTGATGTGTCCCTTCACCCACTTCCTCACTGGTTGTACTCCAGAGAGGTCATATGTAGATCCCTGCAATTGGTTCCCCCCTTCCACTCCACCCTCCCTCCGCCCTCCCAGTATCACCACACCCACCACTGCTCCTAAAAGGCTCATCTGTCCTGAATTCCCCATGTTTCCAACTCCAGTGTACATCTCCTGCTCAAGGTTTTTCTAAGTCTCATCAGGACCCTTACAAACAAGATTGACAATTTAGAATTCACAGTGTCACTTACTCTCTGGACTACTGAATTGCTATCAAGCATAACCATGATCCTAGGCCTTATTGCATCTCAGTTGTTGATAGAAGGAGCTGAATATCCTGATGATGTTAAAAATCTCTGGTCACAGCTTATGATTCTGCATATCATCTCCTACTTCACAATGTGTCACCTGACTCACCAACATGGAACCTGGCAGCCTCTCTAAACATATGAGCCATTTTCTTGAGATCCCTCTCTCTCACACCCAGACACTCTCACACACAACTTTACTAGAAAACTAAACCTATTACACCTACTATTTAGAATTGGTCAGCAAATGATGAAAAGTTAAATCATAAATGGTTTAAGCTAAACTAGCTATTTCAAAAAAGTATTTTGATCTTTTGAAGTTTTCATACATTTCTCTGCAAACTTAAAATTAATTTTTATTATACCAACTATAGCACCTCTTGATGATAATTACTATGGTGCCATAAATTAAGGAGCCATTTTGTTGAAAGTAATTATAATTTAAAGCAGCTCTATAATAAAGTAATTCAAAGAATTATTCCTTTCTAAGTACATGTCAGAGGTTTACCAAGATGATTAAGAAATTTTTGTTACCTATGCTCCAATCATTAATATAACCCACATCATTCATAATTATTGTTATTATGTGTGTTAGCAAAAATAATTTAATCCGTTTATAAATTATATAAAACTTTAAATGTGTTGTAGATAAAATACCATCTCTTATGTGAAATAAACCTAAGGCTTTTGTGTGCCTAGTAGCAATCATTAAGGTGCTGAACTTTTAACTGAAAGATCTATGATTCAATCCTCTGCTATTCCTCAGAAGGAGGTCTGATGCCACACAGATTTCAGTCTGAGAAAGCCTGTGGAAATCCCGACTCCGCCCTTTTAGCTGGCTGTGAGTTGGCATACACCACTTGAAACAAAATACAAGTGGCAGATGTTCACAAAACCTCAAAACTCACTGTCCTTGAGTCCAGGCTGACTCACAGCGACCTTTGTAGGACAGGGTAGAAAAGCCCCTGTGAATTTCTAAGACTGTAACTCTCTTGTCTTTCTCCCACAGTATTTGTGAAAGGCATACTTAAGTAATATGTACCATCATATTACATTGGATGTTTATAGCGGAAAATCCTTTTTCTTTGAGATTCTATTTTATTGTGTTTTGTGTTCCTAATAAACTTTTCTCATATTTGGATGCTCCCAAATTTCTCTTCGAGGTGAAATATTTCAATATTCAAAGTACTTGCATTGATCATGTCAGTTGCATTCTTAATATCAAGCATTTTTGTTTCTTAATCCAGCATCTGAATCTTTCATTGACCCAAATATTTTTTTATAATCAGCCTAATGTTCTAGTGAACAGAGAGATGCTTATTTGTGGCTCACACAGTTATATTGGATTTTTATTCAAATGCAATGCAGTGAATAGAAGCTTGCTTGTCTGTGATCATGACTTTGATTGTAGTTCTATTTGATTGTGTCATAAATCCATAGTTCTAATTCTTTTCCTCTTAAAAGTGTCAGCATGCAAATCTGAAGAAATATTGGTCATGGAAAATAACGAGCTATTACTGCAGCAAAATAAAGTGGTAATGATGAAGAATTTGATATCCCTCTCTATTTAAATGGGTCATTCTTTGGCATATGTTATTTACATATTAGCATTTGCTAACATTTCATTTCTTTTTAGCAATATGGCTCAAAAATGCATGATCATAACTCTAATTTAGTTGTAAGAAAGTTTCACTATTTTTGAAAGTCAGAAATTTAAATATTCTCCCATCCCAAATATTAGAAACAAAGTATTAGAAGGAGTCCACTGTAATATAAATCCTATTTCATTCATTTAAGTGGAATACCTAATATCAAAACAATGGTAAAGTATTACTTCTTATAATATTCATAATTAACTAGAAATTTGCACATTTCCTCTTAGATAATGACCATATGTAATTGAAGGGAATTAAATAATGAATATATGAAATGGCTGATCACCAGGGGAAAGCATCCTAATAAAGAAATCTATTAAACTTCTGGAAATTATTTCTCTAGGGAAGTTGAACTAGTCATACTGCTTAAGTCTTATAAAAATTGGACCAGAAACAAAGCAACATTAGAAAATACATCATGGGAAACAATCCTGCTTTGGCAAGAAAGGAAAACAGGTAGCTTATTTGGGCCAGGATTCTCTGTCCTTTACTAGTTTGGACATTGTAACATCCAATGATGAGATCTCATAGGGGTGATCTGTTTGTAACATAAGTAGACACAGTGGGAAAATCGTTTTGCTTTTACTGGGTATGGGTCCTGAATCTGTCTTGTCCACCTCTAGTTTTTTGGACATGAGTCAGTGACCTAGTATAATGCCTGTTGGTCCTAGAATTTTCTGGCAGCCTACCATCCTACCTACCAAACTTGGCATCATTCACCTCTGCTTCCAGAAGGTTTTTGTCTTCCTGCCAATCATAGATTCATCAGTTCCCACAGCTGCACAAATCTACAGAAACCTCCAGTCTTACATATGACTCCTGAACTTGCATCTTATTTGCTTTTACAACTGTGTGAACCATTTCCTTGATATCAAAACATGTACATGCACATAGTTGACATATGCATATATACAGAGTTGACATGTATTTGTTTTATATATATAAAGGAGTTCTGGTGGTTTGGTGCATTGTGTGCTGCAAGCATGGTCTGTGGTTACCAACCACTTTAACTGTGGGACAAAGAGAAGGCTGTCTGCCCCCAGTAAAAGCTCAAACCATGGAAACTGAAAGTATGCTGCTCTTGTGGCTTACAATGAGATGAAATTAACTCAATAGGAGTGATTTGAGATATACACATATATATACTTCACTTGTTTCACTTCTCTATCAAACCCATCCTAAGGCAAGGTTTAGCACAAAAAGTCCTTATATTTGGTGGATTTTGGTACCATAAATAGGCCTATTATGTACTTTTGAAAGCTTGAAAAGTTAAGCCTTTGAAAATTTTGTGTAACTATGATAAAGATAAAAATATATTAGCATGATACCATGATGCTCACCTTCCCAATATGATAATGAATGACAGATGTGTGCATAAGCAAAAGTGGTGAAGAAAGATGATGGTGCCCACCTATCAAAAGATGGAGCATCTAGGGGTCTTAAAGGCTTGAAAGTAAGCAAGCAGCCATCTCATTCAGAAGCACAAAGCCAACATGGAAGAAGCACACCAACTTGAGTGACCATGAGGTGTCAAAGGTTTCAGTAATTAGCCTTCAAGAACTAAAAATCATAACATTGCATGCTCACCTTCCTGATATGATGGTAAATGTATGCATAAGTAAATGTGGTGAACAAAGCTGATGGTGCCCGGCTAACAAAAGATATCGTGTCTGGAGTCTTAAAGGCTTGAAAGTAAATACATGGCCATCTAGCTCAGAAGCAACAAAGCCCACATGGAAGAAGCACACCAGCCTGTGTGACCACGAAGTGTTGAAGGGATCTGGTATCAGGCAATGAAAAAGGAAAAATTGCATAATTATAAATGAGGGTGAGTACAGTTTGGGCACCTAAATCCCATTAATAGGTGAAGTGACATCCCCTTACAGCGGAGTTGCAGGGAGCAGGTGAATCAGTCAAGATATAATGTAGTAATGAAATATGCAATTCTCCTCTAGTTCTCAAATGCTTCCCCCCCCCACCCACTATCATGATCCCAATTCTACCTGACAAATCCAGCTAGACCAGGGAATGTACTCTGGAGTTGGAAACATGGGGAATTTAGAATGGATGATCCCTTCAGGACCAGTGGTGGAAGTGGTGATACCAGGGGTGGGGTGGGGTGGAGAGATGGTAGAATAGAAGGGGAGAACCAATTTCAGGGATCTACATTTAACCTCCTCTCTGGGTTTCAGACAATGGAGAAGAGAGTGAAAGGATACATCAGATGGTGTGTGATATGAAAAAGTAATAACAATTTGTAAATTATTAAGGTTTCTTGAGGGAGGGGGTGGGGAGAGAGGGGAAATATGGGGGACTGGTACTGGGGCCTAAGTGGAGGGAGAATGTTTTGAGAGTGATGACAGCAACATGTGTGCAAAAGTGGTATGCATACTACAATTGATGTATGTATTGATCGTGATGAGAGTTGTATGAGCCTCCAATAAAATGATTTATAAAAAAAAACAGAGGGGGAAAGATGACCTTATACCAGGGGCTTAAGTAGAAAATATTTAGAAATTAATATGGCAGCATGTGCACAAATGTGCTTGGTACAAATTATGCATGGAAGGTTATAAGAGCTGTAAGAGCCCCCAATAAAATCATTAAAAATATATTAGCATGAAATTTTCTTTCCTATGATAAATAATACTTAAATAAACAAACATGGAATTTAAATATTATATTAAAGTATCTCATAAAGTACCTTACAGTTATGTATGAAAATTAAGACTTCACTACTATGGATTTAAAATTTTTTTTCTTCAGATTATAATATTCTATTGGGTATTTTAGAAAATACAGCAACCTTTTGCTGATGAATTGTCCAGCAAAGAACGCATTAAAAGTTCACTAGTAAATTATAAAATTCACAAACCAAACCTACTGTCATTATGTTTATTCTGTCTCATTTGATTCCACAGGGCAGGACAGGAAAGAACTGTCTCTGGGGTTTCCAAAACTACACATTTATATTGGAGTAGAAAATTTCACCTTTCTTTTCATGAAGATTCTGGTGTTTTTGAATATATACTTTCTAAATCATACAATGAATCAACCACTCATTCTTTATTTGCATCTTATCTACTTAGATTTTTTTAGATATTTTGTGATACCTAAATGCAATAATTAAACAAACAATTATTAGGTTTACTCATACAAAATTGCCAATTCTAGATTAAAATTGTCATCTAAGAATAAGAATATAAAGTCTAATACAATAGATATAGAAACATACCAAGAGATTTAACTGGGAGTTTCAAGACAAAGATTATTAAGATATGAGAAAAAGCAAAAGCTCTGGCTCATTGGCTATGGAGTAAGTAGTATAGAGGGGGAAGGAAAGAAAGACAAGAAAGAAAGAAAGAAAGAAAGAAAGAAAGAAAGAAAGAAAGAAAGAAAGAAAGAAACAGACACCCAAGAGCAGCAATGGCAGATTTGATGGTTATGGGGCAGACTGTTAGTATTTGAAACTTAAATAAAATTAATATATAAAAAATTACAGAATTTCTATTTAAGTACTAACTCTTATGTCCTATGGGAAGACATCAAGACCATCATTCAGAGAAAAAGCAAAGGTCATTAAAATAATTGAAAGAAAGAATAGATTCAGATGGATGTTTAAGAAAGACTTGGACACTTACTCTTAATCATAGAGTAACTAAAACAAAAGGAAGAAAGGATGAAGTCAAAGAGGTAATTGAAACTTCCAAAAGACAACTCGAGAAAACAACACCAAATAATAATAATAAAATATACAAAGACCTAGCTAGACTTAGAAAACTGAAAGTGAAGAACATGCTCAATATACCTACAATTGAAAAAACTCAAAATTTTCAAACTCCACATCAAAATCTTAAAATATTCTATGAGCAAAATATTGAATAATGCAGAGAGTTTCTAGAGAAAATTGTAAGGATACAGAGAACGATTATAACAAAAAGAACTAGGCAACATTCTGTCACTTCAGGAGGTAGTATTTGGGCAGGAACAAATGGTACAGAAAGAAGCAGTTCAATTTGCACTGAAAGTACTAGTCAGAAACAAGGCTCCCAGAACCGATGGAAGACCATGGAAATGTTTCAACAAGCTGATGAAGCACTGGAACCATTCACTTGTCTATGCCAGGAAATTTGGAAGACACTTGGCCACCTGACTAGAAGAGAACCATATCTGTGTCCATTCCAAAGAAAAGCAATCCAACAAAATGCTTAAACTGTGAATGATATTTTTGATATGGCACACATGCAAGGATTTGCTACAGATATCCAGGAATGGTTGCAGCAGTAAATGGACAGGTAGCTCCCAGATTTTATGCTGGAATTAGAAGATGTGGAGCAAAGGGATATCATTGCTGATGCCTGATGGGTCGTTGGTGAAAGCAAAGAAAACCAAAAGGTTGTTTGCTTTTGTGTTATTGGCGATGCAAAGGCATTAGACTGTATGGAGCATAATAAACTGTGGATAACCTTAAGAAAATAAAAATCCTAGAAAACTTTGTTGTGCTACTTCTGAACTTGTACATGAGTCAAAATGCAGCTGTGTGAATAGACAAGGGTATACTTCTTGGCTTAAAATTAGAATGGCATATGTCAGAGTTGCATTCTCTCATCATACTTGTTCAATATGTATGCTGAGCAGAGAAGCACTGAGAAGGAGGAGTTACTTACGGGGCTATAATCTGCAAAGACTGCAGTTGGAAAACAGCAGGCACTCCATGGGAAAATGACTTGGGTTTCTACTTCAGGAAACAGTCTCAGAAATTCACAGGGGCAGATCTACCCTGTTCTATAGATGCACTATGAGTCAGTGGGGCTCGATGGTAGTGCGTTTTGGTTTGAGAAAATTATCAGGGAAACTGGACTATGTAATAATTTAGCAACAGGCTTGAAGGAAGTTTTATTAACACCCTTTCATATTCAGATGACATGACCTTGCTTGCTGAAAATGAGAAGCCTTCAGTATGGAATATGACTAAATATAAAGAAGACCAAAAGGTTCACAACTGAATCAACAGGTAACATTATGATCAACGGAGAATAAGTTAAAGTTTTCAAGGCCTTTTGTCCTGCTTTCTTCCAAAATTAATGCTCATGAAAACAGAAGTCAAGAGATAAAAAAGCATATTGTCTTACATAAAGCTACTGCACAAGACCCCATTGATGAGTAAGGAGAGCCTGACCCAAGCCATATCATATTTATGTAAAAGTTGTAGCAACAATGAAACATACATTCCTCTATTTCTTAAGTGATTCCTTCCCCCCTCACTCACCCACCACACTATCATGATCCCAATTTTACCTTACAAATCTGGCCAGACCAGAATATGTACACTGGTACAGATGGGAACTGGAAGCACAAGGAATCCAGAATATGTGATCCTTTCTGGACCAGTGGTGAGAGTGGGAATATCAGGAGGATGGAGGGAACATGGGATAAGAAGGGGAAACTGATTTTAATGATCTACATATAGCCTCATTTTTGGAGGATGGATAACAGAAAAGTGGGTGAAGGGAGAAGTTGGAAAATGTATGATATGACAAATAATAATAACTTATCAATTATCAAGTGTATGTGAGGGAGACATTCGTGGGGAGGGAGGGGGAAATGAGGAGCTGATACCAAGGGCTCAAGTAGAAAGAAAATGTTTTGAGAATGATGATGGCAACAAATGTATACATGTGCTTGACACATAATGGATGTATGAATGGATTGATGGATGGATGGATGGATGGATTGTAATAAGAGTTGTGCGAGACCCAATAAAATGATTTTTTTAAGTTGAACAGTGAATAAGGAAGACTAAGAAAGAATAGACACATTTGACTTGTGGTACTGGAGAAGAATATTGAAAATACCATGGACGGCTAAAAGGCCACACAAATCTGTCTTGGCAGAAGCAAGACCAGAGAGCTCCTTAGAGGCAAGCACGACAAAATATTACCTTATACATTTTAGAAATATTGTCAGGAGAGATCCATTCCTGAAGAAGGACACCATACCTGGTAAAGTGGAGGGGCGATGAAAGAAAGGAAGAGCCTCTGTGAGATGAACTGAGACAGTGACTTCGACAATGTGCAAAGCACAGAAAGAATGGTGTGCATGCTCTAGGACCCTGCAGTGTTTCCTTCTGTTGTGAGTAGGTTCACTCTGGGTCCGGACTGACTCGCTATCACCTAACAGAATCAACATTATTATAATCTATGGAATATCAACTGTGAACATAAGTACAATTTGAATGGGAGAATCATTGTTGCCAAATGTTAACAATGCAATGATCAAATTCTCTTTTCCACAGTAATTAATTCTTTTATCGGTTGTATAAATTAATGACAAAAATAAAATTTTAAAATAAACATATAAATTTTAAAATATATTTATAATTTCCCCATTGTACCACTAGTCACTTTTGGTATTGCTGGTCACATAATCTACTCCAAAATAGAAAAAGAAATCATTATGCTTTTCTTCAAATCTGTAATATTTATTTTTAATTTATTTTAGTTGACATATTTCAAGCTAGAATAAATTTCAATATAACTGTTAAAACATTTAACATTATAAAGGAGCTATTTAAAATGTTAACTTAAGCATTTAGCTGAAGTTCTATAGCATATTAAATTCAACTCATGATTTACTGTTTCCAAGAACAAGTAATCAATTATATGATACAATATGGCATTTTGAATTGATAATACTCAAACTCAGATTCTATTTTTATAATCAAAGATGGAAAACATTAATATTAACAAAATTCTATTACATATAATACTGAATCATTCATCACTATAAGAATATTGAACAATACATATGTCATATAACATCACTTTATGACTACCCATAACTTTGAAAAATACATTATAAATTATAATATACAAAATAAAAACAAAAGAATATTCTGTGTCAATAACTGAATTTATTATGCAGTGTGGTTTTAAATCACTTCAGGAATGTCAAGTGGAATTCTGTTAGGTTGACTTTAAGAGTTAGCCAGAATTTAGATTTAAATGAAGCAGTCTGTTGTACATTTTTGAACAATTTAGCAGCTATTATAGTTATAAACTCAAAACAGACTAGAGACTTACTAAATGCTTACTTAAGTATTGGTTTGAGCCTGCAAAGTCTAAATTGAGCTTGTAGTATTTTAAGCATAGCTGAACCTTTTTTATTTAGATTTGAAAATAATAGTTCAGAAGTTAAAGTTAGATTTTTCTTGCTAGACCATGTTCCAAACAAGCATACTCACTGCCATCTGATTGATGCAGATTCACGGCAGACCTATAGGACAGAATAGAAGTAAGTGCCACCATGAGTTTTCAAAACCATAGTTCTTTACTAGAGGAGAAAGGATATGGAGCAGCTACTGGTTTCAAATTGTAGAATTACAGATTACTGCCCAGAGCACCATACTATGCACCCAGGGCATGTTAGGAAAACTAAAATGAAAGAAAAAGTAAAATCTCACTTCTGTAAATACAAAATTATCATATACTATAATTTTATTTTATTATTTTCTTTAGGTCTTGAAATTCCCAAGTTTCACTAGGTTCTTTCTTTCACTAGGTTTTTCTGGATTATAAAATAAATATGTTCTCTATTACAGCAGCATTATTTTTATTCTATTGGGTCTTGTTTTCTTGTATCATGTTTCAGTGAGTGGTAATCTTGTGATAATGATAGTACACTCGAGGAAGGATTCTGGAATAAATGTCAGTTATATGAAATGATGGTTATTCTCTCATGGTACTACTGATAATGATTGATCACTTTATAGTTAAATAGTTATAGAAATCTCCAAGCTTTTGGAATAAACTAAATATTATTTAGATGTATGCCAGTAGAAATTGATGATTGTGGCAAGTAAATATTTGTCCATACTGTGTTCATTTATTCAACACCATAAATTCTCTATTAAAAGAAGACACTACTTTGTGGCACGTAGAGATAAAAAAGATAAACATTCTCTCTATAAGGAATTCACAAATGTAAAGACTTAATAATGCATCATTAAACTAATTAATAAAATTAAGATGCATAGAGTAAAGAAAAAGGCTGTTCAGAGGAAAGAGACTTGAACTCAGAAAAGAAATAGAAAAGGTGTTGTGGAGTATATGGAAATGTGTGGTGCATTTTCAAGTATATATAAAGTTTGAATATGAGAAAAAGTACAACAGGATTCTAGCATAAAGAGGGACAAATTCCTAAAAATAAGACAGGGTGAAATAAGAATGATAAATATTTCAATGTGGCATGATGGGAAGCTCTATTATGATGGACAAATAAATATGAGAAAGGAAGGGGAAGGGAATATTAAAATTGGTATGTGTGACATAGTGGTGTAGCTCAAGGTGTTGACAGTGAATTGGATCTGGGTTAGTTGTGTTCTCCTCCAATTACTAGTGCCAGTATTATTGTTGCATGTGGATTCTATTTATGACTCAATTTTGGCATGTGTAAAAGAGGCATAGCAAAATATTTGCTTCATTATTTTGACAAAATGAATAAAATTTTAAATTATATATGAAATACAAAGCATGTAGAAAATACTAAACAAATTGTATAGATAAACATTATGAATGCAATAGGGGTGACTGTGCATGTAATGACAAGATCAAACTCTGACTTCTAAATAAATGGTCCAATTATGTAGTAAGAGTACAGAAAGAAGGAACTGGAGGCTACAAGTTGTGGGTGGTTTTCAGGAAATTAGAATTACAGTAGAAGAATGGGATCAATGCTTCCAGTGGGAAACTGGAGAATAGAAGATGAGAAAAAGGAAGGGGGTGAGGGTACCAACTCAGGCAAAAGGAAGCAACATGTGAACTAAAATCAGTGGAGAGAAGGGCATAGGATACCTAGTGGGGCTCAATCAAGGGCAATGTAGCAGCAAAGAATTACTAAATCTGAAATAAAGCTGAGCTTGATGGTAGGACAAGAGGGAAGTAAAATTTAATAATGGAAAGAATCAGGAGACAAAGGGCATTTATAGAAGTCTATATACAGACATGTGCATATGTAAATATATTTAAATATAATGAGAGGGGAATAAGTCTATGGCATTATTTCTATCTTTAGAGAATTAAGGTTGCAGATGGACATTGAGCCTTGACTCACCTACTCTCTCAACACAAGAACACTTTGCTCTAAAAATCCATCATTTTGTGATGCTCACCTTCCTGACACAACTGCTGAAGACAAAATTTGTGCATGAGCAAAGGTGGTGAAGAAAGCTGATGGTGCCTGGCTACCAAAAGATATGGCATCTGGGGTCTTAAAGTTTTGTAGATAAAGAAATGGTCATCTAACTCAGAATAAACATGCCCATATGGAAGCAGCAAACCAATCTGTGTGATCATGACGTGGGGATGATATCAAGTATCAGGCATCTAAGACTCAATGTGAATGGGGGCAGGGGGAATGGAGTGAAGACCCAAAGCCCATCTGTAGACAATTGGACCTCCCCTATCACAATGGTCACAAAGGAGAGATGAGCCAGTCAGGGTTCAGCAGAGCACTGATGAGACACGTACATTTCCTCTAGTTCTTTAATGCTTTCTTCCCCTTTCTAGTATGATCTCAATTCTACCTTACAAACTGGATTAGACCAAAATGCTCACACTGTTACACATAAGAGTCCACAATACTGTGAATTCAGAATAGATAAGCCCTTCAGGACCAACAGTGAGAAGAGAGATACTGGGATGATAAGGGAAAGGTGGGGTGAAACAGGGGCAATCCACTACAAGTATCAATATATAACTCCCTCTGAGCAAGACAAAAAAAACAGAAAAGTGCATGAACGGCAACAGAATCCGATATAATATATGAAAATTGTAATCTGCAATTTATCAAGGGTTCATGAGGAAGGGAGGACAGGGAAGGGGGGGGGAATGAGGAACTGACATGAAGGGATCGAATAGAAAGAAAATGCTTTGAAAACTATGGTGGCGGCAACATATGTGCAAATGTACTTGACACAGTGAATGAATGTGTGGTTTGTGATAAGAGTTATAAGAATCCCCAATAAAAGTGTTTAATAAAAAAATAAAATATTTGGAAGGGACAAATGCAAAATACTTCACAGGTAAATTATGCATAGAACTTAGTATAATTGATATTGAAATTCTGACAGCTGGGGACCAGAGAAGGCAGCATAATGTAGTAATTTTTTAGTAAATTTCCTGAAATAAAACTTGCAAAACTATACCTCTCTGTTTAGGGATGCATTAGGAAATAAAGTCAATCATTTTAAAGTTGATACTTTTCAGATTTTTCCATTAAACATTTGCCTTTTGTTAGATTTATTTAGATAAGCAATGCTTAAAGAAATATTATATTGAATAATCAAATAAAATAAGTAGAAATTGGTAATGTTCCCTCAATTCAAAGTGCAGCAAACAGAGTAAAATTCCAATACAGGGGCTGAGCCCTGGTGGCATAAGTGGTTAAGTGCAGGACTGCAACCCGCGGGCTTGGCGGTTTAAATCCAGCGGCGGCTCTCAGGAGCAGCACTGGTAGCGCCCGCGACCACCAGAGGCAGTGATGCCCAACCCCCCCTCCCCCGCCAAAAAAAATTAAAAAAAATTCCAATACAAGCTAAAAGATTCAGATTCATTGGTTTGTTTAGCACATTGAGGACTTGGTTTTATAATTTTGCTTTTTAATTTTGTTGGGGCTTTTTTCCATTGGTTTTTGAAAGATAATATGCTAATCAGAAAGGGAATGCTAATGAAACTAATGAAGTTTAAGTTCTGTATGGGAATTAGTGGTTCACCCTGGTCTCTTTCATCATCCTGTCATTAATTCTGAGCTTACGATTTTTTATTCTTTTTTAAGGGTAATTCCTAAGATTGTATAAGATTCCCCAATCAGTTGCTGTCAAGACAATCTGAATCAAAATGACCAAGCATGTCAGAGAACAGGATCACCAGGCAACTTTTGCCTACAGGTGTGTCAGATCAGCAATGTTTTGGTTAGAAACTGACCATTCTGTGTAACATCTGTTCTTGTTAGATGAGTTGCAGTAGGTTTCCAATGATGGAAATTCATAACAACAAAACACTGTACATTTTTTATGTTTTATGAGTTGTTGCTGTTCCCATGTCAGGACCTGATTTAAAAATAATAATTCAGTTATTTTAGCTTGAGAAGTGCTTAACTTATTCTTCCCCTTTGATTTTCTAACTATAGGCCTTTATACATTTCATTATAATGTTTTTTTTATCTTCTTCAGTTGACCTTTGAAATGTTCTGTCATCATTTCTTGCAGTCACATTAGGTACCCTATGTTAAAAAGCAATCTCAGCATCTCAGATGTTTTTGTCTTGTAGCTATTTAATAACATTTTACTTTCTTCTTGTGTGATGTTCTTGAATTCCTCCCATAATTCAGATACTCTTGGTCATTAGTGTTTAAGTTATCAAATTCATTTTTGAGATTGTTTTTAACTTTAAATGGGATATACTCGACAGTTTCTATTTTGTTTCCAACTTTTGGAAATAAAATCACCAGTAGTTATTAATGTATAACAATGTTATGCATAATCAATTTTAGCCTGAAAAAGCTGGTAGAACTTTTCATTTCTTCATCATTAGCTCTGGTAGTTGGTGTGCAAACTTGATTGATATTCTTATCAATTGGTCTTTCTTGTAAGTTTTTGGATATTATCCTTTCATCTACAGCATTGTCCTTCAGGAGGGATCATGAAATCCTTCTTTTTATTATTAGTGATGCATGTGACACAATTCTCTTCAATCTGTAATTCCTGTCATATTGCTAATACCTAGAAAAAGCATACACTGGCATTGGCCATATTAGTAACTCAGCTGATCTTGTGGTTTGATATGCTAGATGTGACAAATCAAAGAGAATGGTATCTCTGATCTATCATCAGAAAAAGAAAAGATTTCAAATATATCTTGAACTGCAAGGCTTTATTTTAGCGAAAGGAACCTCTCTCTGGTGGCAGAGTGGGTTATATCTGTAATTTCTAACGGCCATGGCCAGCAGTTCAAAACTGCTGGCCACTCCATAGGAGAAAGCTGTGAATTTCAAGTCCTATAGAGGTTGTCAGTCTTAAAAATTCACAGGAGCAGTTCTATTTTCGCTTCCAAAACCCTCATGAGTTGGAAGTTATTAGATGACAATATGTTTTATTTTTTATGTTGGAAGGCCAAGGATAGGCATAGATCTTAACATAATTCATTCACAACAGTCAACTTCTCTAGATTCGTAATTTGTACATTTCATACTTGCATTATACAGCACAACAACAATTTCTTTTTCTAGATGTTCTGTTTTTTTTATGTCTGTTCCTGCAGGGATTTGGGGGATGCTAATGCAGAAAACCATACTGAATAGACCACACCATGTCTATTTTCTTAGACATGATATTCCACTCTATTTGCAGCTATTCATTAAGGTATCATTTTAAATATAAGAAAAATCCATTTCCATAGATTATAGGACAAAGACAGATGACAAGATTACAGATTATTAGACAAAAAGGTAAGAAATGTTTGAAAAATAAAGTTACCTTTTAGGGGAGTTCACAGGGGAGTCGGATATGGAACCCTGGTAGCTAGCAGGTTTCACACTGAGCCGCCCATCACATGGTGACTGGTATGAAAGCATCAGTCAGGTTCTACAACCGCCGAGAGCTTTAAGGGTTTGGAAACCCTAAGGAGTGTTTGTCCTCTGTCCTATCATGTCACTATGGGTTAGAATCAATTAAAGGCCAGCAAGGTTTTCTTTTGGGCACGGGAGACCCTGTAATATACACATAGACTACAAGGTGGACACTGCAAAGCCAGAACACAGCTTGAGAAGAGTGGGAAGGGAAAACAATGGAAAGGTATATGGAATGTGATGGCAATTTAGAGAATAAAAATATGATTTTATATAAATATTTTAAAGAACTAGAGTTTTCTTCTTCCAATTATCCAGAAAACATTTCAGAACATCTTTTAACATAGCCCCGATGACTGTATAACCCCACTCAAGGAGAGCAAACAACACAATTGTATGTAGATGGATATATTAGATGGTGTAGCCTGAGGCAAAAATAAATAAATTAGGTTTCCTCAGGGGTAGGATGTGATAAGGAAGGGGGAAAGGGATGGTGACATCAAAGAATTCAAGAAGAAATGTTTGGAAACATTTGAATGGAAACAGACTGCCATTGCAATTGTATAATGCTGCTTGATGAGATTGAACCGTGGAATGTAATGATATTGCAAGAGGCCCCAAATGATTTTTATAAAAAGGTCAATGGATAATTCATATTAAATGTTTCAGAGGTGAGGCTGACTCCAAGCTTCTTTATATGAAAAATTATACTTTTCAGCTAAGAATTTCTGTGCACAGGTTATATTATAACAAAACTGGAATATTTTAATTTTAATAAAAGAATGTGAGCTCTGGCTGACCCATTTTGATTTTCTTGACATTTGGATTTCTATTTGTTATCCCAAACTCAATACCAATTAATCAATTATGATTTACAACTCTCCTATAGTACTCTCCTGTGGGTTTCTGAGGGTGGTAGGAAGTCAGAGCAAATTAGTCCAGAGGTCAAGATATTCATAGGAAAAAGATGGAGTGACTAGACCTGGTGTTTTGAGTAAAGGCATATGGAGCGGAGCATATTATCGAGGGTGTGCTGCTCTTGGTGAGGACAGAATCCAATGTATTATTGTAGAAGTAGTTCTCTGAGCTTAAATGCAAGACAACGTTTTTGGAGATGACATGAAAGCATATTGGAAAATTGGCCAGGATATGGAAAACATTTGTATAAGTAAGTAAAACTGCCAAGAAATTTTCAAAGAAAATGGAGGATGACTTTGTATTCTGCACAGGGACACATGGTCTTATTCATTACTTGTTACATACCAACATTCTTTAGTATTTCACTTTTAGAAGTTTAATAACAATGAAGAAAAAAGTAAAAGATAAATGTGCAACAGCATGGAAAGAATTAGGTCAATGGTTTATATTACGTCATTATTTGACTATCTCATTCTCTACAAATGTGAGGTAAATGATTCAGATATCATCTCATAGTTACCCTTCATCAAGTGACACTTTTTAATAATAGTATTGAGTAAGGGGTCTATTATTGAGCAATTTATAGTCAGATTCCAAATTATATTTTCTCAAATGATGATGAAAGTCAAATTCAACTTTGCACTTGAATTAATTCTATCTTTTAACTGGTAAACAAAACAAAAAGAAAACCTTGTCCAGTCAGAGTTTGAAGTATTACAAAAATCTTTACTCATCTCTCTATTTGTTTTATGGCTCTTAATAATGTTGCTTGGCATTTCAAAAAGGGAACTAAAACAATTAAAGTGGAATGTCCCAAGGTTTCTTATAGCTTCTTGCTGACACACCTTGTTTATGAGCCCTTTCTGATAGTCTATAACAGAAATGTTTGTTCATCAACCCATTGTTAACACCCTCCTCAAACAAGTAACACCGGCCTAGGTGGCCTCCATGAAGAGAAAGTCCCCTAAGCTTCCCATTTCTTGTGTTAGCCTGAACGTGGAGAGATAATGATGAGCCAATTATCTCTTCCTGGTCGCAGTACGCTCCACACTGTCATGATCCGCCTGGCTCTGAGTCCAGAAAATAGATTTTTAAATAATAATACTTGGTCTTTGTGCAATTTTATCTATAGAAATGGCATATAAAGTGTTTTCTGCTGTGCTATTTAGGATATTTTCATTCTCTAACTGTCCAGCGCTGTCTGACATACTTACTCACCTCAGCCAAGAAAATGCCCCAGTGGGAAAACAATTGTGTCTAGAACTCTGTTCCATTTGACAGGTAAAAAATGAGATCTTTAGGGGGGATGACCAATGTTTTCTTGCTGAACACTGTGCCATCAGAAAAAATGCTTTGAGTCAAGATTCTTTTTCTTTTTCGGATAGGTGACTGAATGTGTGGAAAGGTTCTCTTTTAAAATTTCCACTTTCTGACAAAATACTTCAGAAGTGAGATAATTTTAGTCAACAGCTCCCTGCCGTCTATGTATGTGATCATCCCTTTCATTAACTGACAAAATCTCAAATTCATAGAAGGATTCACTGAAATGTATGTAGAAATGAGTGTTTTCCAGGTGTATCACAGGTATTAGCTGACTTCCTTGATATCCAAGGAAAATATTGTATAAGTAGATCAAATGTTATTTGCACTTTGTACAGATAAGGAAGCCAAGATACAGATAGATTAAACGACTTAATTTTCACATGGGGCATCTAGATATGAACTAAAGTTATCCTTGACATTTGGTCACGTGCTGTTTGCATGTCGTTTTCCCTCTGTCAGCAAGTACATTACAGTCTAGAGAACAGGCTCGCGTGGCTCTACCTAGTGTCTGAAGCCACCAATCTTTCTGGAAGCAGACTATGTCATTCTCTCATGGAACTAACTTGAAGTGCCTACCTTTCCTTTAGCACCCCAATGATTTTACATATAGTCTTTCTTTAATTACATTCTAAAATTATTTTTATGAATTTAAAATTTATTTTAAGTTGACTTCACTTATTTATGTATTTTAATATTTACTGTCAATTAATTAATCACAGTCAATAATCAGTTTTATACTCAATAATTCAGAATTAATTTGCTTCATCTCATCCATTGAAGTCCCCTCACTGCAGCTTTATTTATGCTGCATCATCTCTGTGTTCTCATTTTTATGCCTCCTTCTTTCCCAACAGTTGTGAGTGTTGTCCTTGAGTAAATGCTGCCCTTGTGATCTCAAAATGACAGACGATGCTCAGGTGTTCATCTCTCACTGGTATGATTACTCTGCCTCCCTCCCTCCCTCATAGAACCCTATAGGGCTATAACTTCTGTGGCAGGGGGAAGCCTCATCCTTTTCCTGTAGAATGATAGTGTGTGGCTGAACACAGATGGGATCTGGTCCAGATCTGAACTACCTCAAGGGAAGAGTCTCAGATTCTCCACTGTTCTCCGCCTGGGCTCATTTGATGACAAAACCTGTTCTACAAGTTTTGGTCCCTCTGCTTAAGGCTCTCCACTGTCCTGGTTTTTAGATCAGCTGCAATCATCTATTTCCTCTGGTCTCTGGGTCTAAGAAACAAGGTTTGAACAATCCATTGCTCCTTTGTAGTAAGTGTTTAGTTTTCATAATTTTTTCTGCCTCTACTTGGGGAAAGACTAATAATTCCAAATGAGATGAATGCTCACGAGCTTTTAAGAACCCAACCAGCACTCACAAAAACAGGCTGTGGGAAACTGCTCCTGAGGACTGATATTATACAAATAAGCTTGATGTCAGTGAAGACAGTGGCCCGGAGCGCCCATGCACAAGACATTATTCCTACAAGGTGATAGCTCTTCTATTCCTAAGAAGTGTAACTCACACTGACCAAGGGAAAAAAAATTACATATAGTTTATAAAACAATCCTACAAGACTAGTGAATATATATCACTTATTTACATATATTTACACATATACATTCCTTTTGTAATTAAAGTGTTCCAAAATAACTGTATACATTTAATAAC
Source organism: Nesogale talazaci (assembly GCA_004026705.1). Taxonomy (NCBI): domain Eukaryota; kingdom Metazoa; phylum Chordata; class Mammalia; order Afrosoricida; family Tenrecidae; genus Nesogale; species Nesogale talazaci. The sequence continues at coordinate 6,747 of PVJH01026262.1, read as the reverse complement.
ATATTTTTCTGGGTAAAAATATGGCATATTGGAATGTGAAGTTTAAATGTCCTTTTTTTTCTAAAAGGAGAGATTGTTTCATTAGCAACTTCTTACCCTTTTACCTATTCTTTCTCGAAACACTTTAACATTTAAAGTGGCCCTACATTGTGCCTTGTTCTGTACATTTGTTAATTCTTTGAAAATATTCATTTTCGAAGTATTCAATAGCATTTTCAGTATTAAAGATAGAGTATTACATAATATAATTATATGTATTCTAATAGACTATGTCATAGAACTTTCTACAATAATAAACATTGTATTGTGATTATAAATATTAACTATTACCTAAAGATTAACTAAAGTTAGTGATGCAGAAGTTGAAGAATTCGGCCAGTGCGTTCAGTGTGAAATTAATCAAACATAAAAATCAGTCAGGGTGTATTCATAAGTGTTGCTGGTTGGCGTCAGGCAGAGAAATCATTGTGAGGAAGGTGTAGGACTGAACGATGGATGCCTGCATTGTACAGACGGTTGCTATGAGTTAAAAATGATGCCGTGGCACCTCACAGCAATTGTACTGCAATTGTCTTCCTTTGCTTTTCCTTATTACTTTTATTCCTCTAATGACTCATTATTATAATTTTTCTGACGATACTGACAAGTTCCTGAGTGGTGCAAATGGTTAACGCACTTATCTACTAACCAAAATGTTTGAAAGCTCAAGTCCAGCGAGTGCCCTTTGAAGAAAGACTTGCGAATCTACATCAAGAAAAATGTTTATAATGACTCAAAAGTGACTCTGCAAAAGTTTGGGTGGAGATACCAACTTATATTTTTAGATTTCACTAGCAGCACCCAAACATCAGTGATGCCAACTGCTGTGTATGCAATTAAAAATTGATACAGATTGCCACTTGAGTTCCAAATCATCCCAGGGTGGGATTACTGACAACAACTACCTCTTTGGTCACGTTTCTGTTATTAGTGGATGCAGACAAGCTCATTCAGTATGCTTGTCTTAATCTGAGTCCTTTAGTCTTAGTCTTACCAGGGCACCTTCCACTCTATGGGTCATTAAACATTGGCTAACAAGGGGATCTCTTGGGTAGTTAAACTAAAGAGAGAAATGATAACTCAGAAATTTATGATAAAATTATAATTCCAAAGGAGTTGTTTTGATAGGTTTTCTTCCGGAGGAGCACGGGATAAACAAGGGAGTTTATTTTGAAGATTTAAGAAAATTGGGCTAGAGGCGTCCGACCTGCGGGGAGACGCCCGCACAGCTGGGCCGGTCCCGCTCGTGCTGGCCAGCGGAGCAATCATGGATGTTGGAGTAGCCCACAGCGAGGTGAACCCTAACACCCGTGTGATGAACAGTCGTGGTATGTGGCAGACCTATGCACTAGGAGTTGCCTTGCTTCATATTGTATTAGTCAGCATTCCCTTCTTCAGCGTTCCTGTTGCTTGGACCTTAGCAAATATAATACATAACCTGGGGATGTATGTATTTTTGCATGCAGTGAAAGGAACACCTTTTGAAATGCCTTACCAGGGTAAAGCAAGACTCCTAACTCACTGGGAACAACTTGACTATGGAGTGCAGTTTACATCTTCTCGGAAATTTTTCACAATTTCTCCAATAATTCTATATTTTCTGACAAGTTTCTATACGAAGTATGATCCAACACACTTCATCCTTAACACAGCTTCTCTCCCGAGTGTGCTAATTCCCAAAATGCCACAACTTCATGGCGTTCGGATCTTTGGAATTAATAAGTATTGAAATGTGTTGAAACTAAATTAAAAAATTGAGGGCAACTCAGTTTTCTGTAAGGACAGAGTAGTCCGTATACTGCACTGTTTCTGTGAAACTGTGAAATGAGTGGTACTTACATTTGAGGGCCAATTTTGGTTCTTCGTATGCTGTTCTGATGTGTAGACTTTACTCAACAATACCTCTTTACTGTTTCTGGTGTATTTCTCAAGTAAAGCTTTACAGGAAGTCTGGGCAGGCCCAGTTCCCAAGTTAAATGGATGTACAGTGAGGGTCTATTAGAGAACTCCAAAGTAAAAAGAAATCTGTAAATACTAGGACTAGCTTAGCTTAAAATGAATGGGCATTATGTTAGGAGAAGAAATTTTCAGTTATAGACTTAAACATGGAGACCATAATCATCTTTAAAAGTTTTTTATAAAGCATTTTTATTACCATACAAGATGATTTTTGTTTTATGCAAGCCGATGTATACCTTATTTTATGAACATATTTTTGTGAGGGGTTTTTTTTTTGTTCAACATTTTGCATTGATAAACAAGGCCATTTTTATATAAAGAGTTTATGAAGGCCCATCTGATGACTGATTAATGATAGAAGATACATTATAAATAGTCTTTGAGTCAAGTTTATAATTTTGGAACAAAGGTTTACTATTTTACTAGAGTATGAGGCTGCTAAATCAGTTATAATAATCTCTTTCAGGCAGAAGATATATACTAATGTAAACTTCTCTGCTTATTTGATTAGGCAACTTGTTAAGATCTTTCATTGTTCAGAAAAGAAAATACAAGCTGGGGAAGAAAAAAAATACAACCTGTGGTCTGGCAGAAACTGCTTCTCTAGCTTTACTAGTTAAATAATGGAGCCTTTTTTAGCTAGTGTGCAATAAACAAAGTGTCACTCTTCCTTAGTTTTCCTACTTTAAAGCTCCATGTTTTACCCATTAAATTTTTGACTTTTCAATAAACATAGATAACCCCAAACGGTAATTATTTCTAAAGGAGCAACCCGATTGATAAACTTGTGATAGGGGAAGCTTCCTACAATTAATCACAAAAATAACTATTAACAATTTTAAGAATTGAACTTAAAAATAGTTCTGGTATAGAATGAAACTGAAAACTACAGTAATATTCGTGAACAAAATTGAATTTTAGAACAACTTGAAAATAAATTTGTTTCAAGGAAATGATTTTTGGGGGTAATGATCATTGTTTTGTATTTAAAAAGTATTAAGTTTAGATATCAGTTGTATGATACTGCTTTTGTATGTGTGCCTTTACCCATGTGTTTTTTAAATAACTGGTAATCTACACACTAATAAAAATTTTCCTGATTTCAAAAAAAAAAAAAAGACAATTGAAGATTATGCTTATGACAAGGCTCAGAAGAGTGTGACATGTATTCGCTTCCCATCCTGGTAATGCTCCTGCGACTTCTTCCAGGACAGTGATGCAGGCCTCTCCTCAGAGAATTTAGTGGGAACCCTCACCCGACCCACCCTAGATCCCATATTGTGACCTTTCAGACTTCATTTGGTCCCCCAGACTAAAAGAACATTTAAAATAAATGCACGCTGAGTACCTTTTGAGATACCAATATTCCCTTTGTTTTGACATGGCTTAAACTAAGAGCACAGGACTTGTCTTGGACGGTTTAGAGGATTGGAAGCATCACTGTCGGAAGTGTACCTAGGTAGATATAAGGTTTCAGGAAAAGCTATCTTCACATCTTGATATTTTTTGTTTATTAAAGGTTTCTATGATTTCATAAAAACACTCTAACTTTCAATCAAAGAGGAAAATAATAAGCACAATCATCACTGTGCAGATTAATACAATTGTGAATGCACAATCTTATTGAAGTAAAATCATGATGCAACAAAAAACCAAACTACTGTTATTGAAGCCATTCCAACTCCCATCGTCCTAGAATCTAGGGCCGAGCTGCGCCTGTGGGTCTCCTGACTGTTCCCTGGAGTAGGCACCGCGGCGTTCTCGCGGGGAGTGCTGGCAGTTCTCAACGACTGACCTGGGATTCTCAGTCGAACTCATAACCACTATACTCCTTGGGCTCCCGGTCATCATGTAAGATAGAAACTATATCATTTTAGAACTTATTAGATTAGGTAACAGGATTATAGTTCAGTTAAATTGATAGACTCATTGTCATCGTGGGACTTCTAATTCATAGTGACTCTATAAGACAGAGTAAAAGTACACCTTTGGGTTTTTGAGTCAGTGAATCTTCAACAGAACAGAAAGTCCCACCACTCTACAGTGGAAAAATGGTGGGCTCAAACTGCTGCTTGCTGTCAGAAGCTAAATGTGTAAGCTAGGGGCTCCGGTTAACAATCAGACAAATCTTATATAGTCAAGCAGGACTCGAACTTAGTTTGAGTTCAATGTATGTATGTTTAAGATGTGAACCTGTGAACAGCCTTAAGTCTAATAATCTTATATGGGTTAGCTGATCCTATTTGGTAGCAAATGTAATTATAAATTGCATTTCCCCAGTTCTCATTAGTTGATGGGCACATATCAGACCATGTTTACAATATGATACATTTACTGGCTATTTCACTCAATTGCATTTTGAAGTCACAGAACCTGAAAAAGGCACCTCACAGTCAGTGTATGTTTTAATCTTTTAAGTGTCACATATAAAAAATAAATTCATATTTTTCATCTGAATTCTAGGTCTAGCTTTTGACCCATATACAAATTATTTATGAAGTGATGCAGGGTTTAATTTTATATCACGGCAAAAGAGAATAAGTTTCGCAAATGAATAGCAAAGAATAAAACAAACATAGAGCCAAAAAAAGTAAGACATCATTGTATTCCATCAAAGTTCAACACAAGGACTTTGGGGATCCCCACAAATAGCAATCGCACACTCTCTGGGTTGAAGTTATCATTGGCAGCCAGGATTTCATTTAGATAGTTTTCTTTGGAAGATACCCAAGGAGACCAAGAGTAGTGTGCTACTGAGAGAACCTGTCTGCACCCAGCCATGCGCTGGAGAGATACACTTACAAGTTATTATTGTTGTTGTTTTAATAACTGCATGAAATGAAACTGCTGAAGGGGTACTGCTGCACTTATCAATATATAGAATGCCTGCTCTTTAAGGACAATGTTCATCTATTTTACCGTTTCCCTGCAATCACCAATTATGATTGAGATAATTAGAGATGAAAGGAGGCCGTGCTATGGAATGACAATTGCCTTCCCTCTTTGGAAGCCACTCCCATAGAGAATGCCTCAGGTTATTAGCTGAAGGCTTCAATAGCACAGAATAATCAATACATGGAATTGTGAAGCAACTAATAATTCCCAGTGAGTAAGCTATATTTGATTTAAATTCTGTTTATTTGCTTGATTTCTGTGTGTCTTACAAAAGTACATATCTTCACTAAATATCCATTAATAAAAAAAGGAAAAGAAGAATACTGATTTCTTAAGGTGATTGTTGAAGCTCCCATAAAAAGGTATAAGTGGAAAGACTCGCAGAATAAACCCTGACACATTGTCATTAATCAACATGCTGGGAAATGGTTTATCTTAACTAATAGTTATGATAAATTTTTTTCTTTAGTTTGGTGTATTCAAACTGCTGAATGACACACAAAAAAGTGTGAATTCTCTCAGTTCTTTCTTTGTGGTTAGTAAGTTTTAAAGATACACTTGCTCTTACAGTAACTCACAGTGTCTTCAACTTGACCTTACAATGACTTTGCATTTTCTTTTCTCTCTTTTTAAAAATATTTAATCACATGATAATGAAAGGGAATCACTAGTAACAATCACACTTGTACATTCACTCAAGAGTTCCAGTAAAAATGGAGATATTTCTACTGAAAATGTGAAAACAGGAACTTGTTCAGGTGACAATTGAGGAATTTGGTTTCCCAATGCCCAGAGCCTTGGAAATCCTAGTTATCTTTTTTTGGGAAAAATAATTTTGATAGAGGCAACACTGTTTGGGGAGTTATTTCTCAGTTAACAAAGAATGTGCTCCACTCCCAGTTCTTTATTTCTTGTTGGTTCTAAGGAGCATTCTTCTTTTTTACTAACTTGCTATTCATTTTTGTTTTTCTCTTGCAAATTGAAAGGTAATGCAGTCCACACCACAGGGAAACTACTGGCTAACCTAATTGCCAGCATTACATTTCAGCTTACCCCTTTACAAAGGTTTGACAGGTTGCATCATGAGGTATGATTACAACCTTACACAACTGTAATGTTTAATCCTCACATTGTTGCCAAACCACTGAAAATCATGGCCCTGCCATATTGATACATATTATGAAGGGTCACATTGTAATCCACAAAATGCATCATTTAAAAAAAAGATGCAAGGCTGGACCTCCTACTCTCACCAGAGGCCAGTGATGCCCCCCCCCCAAAAAAAATAGATGCACCCTGAGTCACATAGAGAACATTCCTCATCCAGGGGCCAAAATCCTGTAAATATAAACACTGATAGTTCTTTAATCTTGTAGAGGTCATTCCTGGCACTTAGTCATTGGTCAACACATTTTACAGATGGGTAAAGCTCCATATAAAAACATAAATTTTATATTTTTACAATATATTTTTTCATAATCCCTCCAGGAATCTACAACTGATTCTAAGTAGAAATCCTTGAATTATTAAAATAAGTTCAAGGCAGTTAATTTGTGATATGTCTAGTATGGTATCACTAGATTGCTAAGATGCACCTTTCCAGGTAACATTCACACTGTACTTCTTCCAAAACCAATTTTCTAAAAATCTTTTTATTGGGGGAATCTAATAGCTCTTGTCACAATGCATACATTCATCCATTGTGTCAAGCACATATGTTGCCATCATCATTTTCAAAACATTTTCTTCCTACTAGAGCCCTTGATACCAACTCATCATTTTTCCCACACACCCTTTTCTTCTTTTGTTATTTTGTTTGTCTTTGTCTTGATTTTTTTATCTTATTGTTGTCTG
>PVJH01026261.1:0-30327 GCA_004026705.1 Nesogale talazaci | reverse complement strand
AGGCACAGCGCGGACCTTAAAATGACATCCTCGCTCAGCCAAACAATCGACAGGCCTAGAAAGTGAACAAAAACGCCTGTGAGAGGGCTGAGCCCCGGTGGCATAAGTGGTTGAGTGCGGGACTACGGCCCACGGGCTTGGCGGTTCAAATCCAGCAGCGGCTCTCAGGAGCAGCACTGGGTTGCACCCACGACCATCAGAGGGCAGTGATGCCCCAAAAAAAAGAAAAAAGGGAAAAAGCTCTTCAAAACAATCAATCCCATAAGACCCAGAGGGCAGCATTTGTCCCAAAACAAGTTCCGATGGCAGGAAGAGGCAGGAAGGAGGCAGGATGGATGGAAACAGGAAAGGAAGCGAAGGAGGCAGGATGGATGGAAGCAGGAAAGGAAGCGAGGAAGTGGAGGACTGCTGATATGCTGAGAGGGCAGCATCCCCATGCAGAAACAAGATGTGTGTTCATTGTTACATGGGAAACTACTGTGCTCCGTGAGCTCTCTCCCAAACCACCATGATCAAAAGAGCCGGGAAGGGAGATAACAGACGGACAGAGAGCCAGAAAAAAAATTTTTAAATACCCCATGAGATGGATTGAACAGGAGTAGCAACAGAACCACACTGGGAAGGGAATGCAGGACCAGGTCCTGTTTCTTTCTAGAGTCTGTATGGTTGCTCTGTCCTAGTGGCGTCGTGTGTCATGCATTGGGCTGTTAGCCACAAAGTCAGATCGCCAGTCTCTCTGGGCAAGAAAACTCTACTCCTGTGTGTTAGACTGGGTTGACTAGAGAAACAAATTCATAAACACTCGTAGGTGTGTAAGAAAGAGCTTTATACAAAAGAGCAATTTGTATATTGAGAAAATATCTCAGCCCAGTCCAGATCAAGTCCATCATAATTCTAGCCCACATGTCCAATACCAGTCTATAAATTCGTCTTCAGATTCATGCAACACATGCAATGACAACGAGAGCAGGAAGATCATGGGCAATAGGTGGAAAGTCTTGCGGATCCAGTGGCAGTGGAAGCATCTTAGTGTTGGCGTGGGACTCCACGTGGCTCCTCCAGCATAGCTCCATGTGACTTGTCAACAGGAATGGCTCACCGGAAGGCGCAGCAGAGAGTCTGTCTGTATCTGATCTCCAGTGACCTATGTAGCTCTACGGCACCTCCAAATGATGTCATCAAGCTGCGACCTGATTGACAGGCTAGACTCCACCCCTTCACAAGTTGACATCAGAGTTGCAGCAGGCAGGAAGGCAGAGTGGCAGAAAGGGAGGGGGAGATTTCACATTTCCTCACTTTTAAGAAGGCCACAGCCCCAAGAAGGCATCATCAGGCTGTAAACTGATTAACAAGTTGTTGGACTTTGCCCCTACACATTCATAAAAACTCAAGTTAACATAAGATCCTCTAACTACCACACACCATGACCCCAGGCACCATGGAATAAAACTCTCCCTGGGCTGTTCCCACCATCATAATTTCCTTGTGGACTGGACCACGGTGATTTTCACTAGCTAATATTTGGAAGCCTATTACTAGGAATTTCTTCCTATTCTGCCTTTGTCTGAAAGCTCCACTGAGTCTGTGCACCATCCTAGCAACATACAAGCCTCCACTGATAAACAGGTGTGTGTGTGAGTCTGGGTAGACTAGAGAAACAAACGCATAGACACGCATATGGATATAAGGGTATGGTTTACATACAAGAGGAATGGAACATTGAGAAAGCATCCCAGCCCAGTCGAGCTCAAAGTCTTAAGTCCGATATTAGCCCATGTGCCTGATACCAGTCTATAACATCTCCTTCCAACTCACAAGGTCACAGGCCAGTGGGTGCAGAGTCCCAGCACTGGCAGGGGTCTCCCCATGGCTCCTCACTTCCAGGGCTCAGGGTCCATCAGCAGCATCCAGTGGTGGTAGAGGCAACTCAGCGCCAGCAGGGCTCTCCATGTGGCTTCGCCAGCTTCAAAGGTCTGGTTCCATCAGAGTGTGGCTTCTCCTCCAGCAACTTCAGCTCCTCAGATGCTGCCATCTTGTCTTGTCCATAATTCATCGTCTCTGAGACTAACTCCCAACAACTGGGGAGACAGATTCTCATCTCCATGAGAGAAATATCACGAGATTTCCCAGAAGTCTCAGGAGAAAGCCAAGCCCACACGGAGGCCTCATTGGCTACTCAATGGCTATCTCCAGATGAACAGGCCAGACTCCACCCCTACATCTCAATCATGAAATTAACATAAGCACATGACCACCACAGGGTGTGTTGCATAGGAGGTGCATTGGCTGGGAACAGAACCTAGGTTTCCTGTCTGGGAAAACAGCCACTGCCCTCATTCAACTTCATTAGCTATTGCCAAATTGCACTCCAGGATGTCGCTACAATAAACAGGCCTCTCTGCTGTGCGTGGACATCCCTGTGCGTCTTAGCCAGGTCAACACTTGGCGATGTCAGCTCTTTTCTCTTTGGTTGATTTAAAATGTGAAATGGCATCTGGCAACGACTTCTCGTCTGTAGTTATGTGAGGTGCTCTTAAAACATATTAAAAGATGACCATCTGGGCAACCTCTTTTGTGGCTTGCTTGTTCAGATCTGGTTCTTGGCAGCAGCCCTACCTTAGTCACCATCTCAGAATCACTAGCTATGGCTTGGGGGATACCTCGCTGAAGATCCTCAATAAGAGGGTGAAATAGAAAGTGTGCACTGTGAGACAGCAGACCGAGGGGCCCAGGGATAAAATGCTCCTTACATTGCCCAGGCCCGGGTAACACAAGGAGAAAACAATGGGAGCAACCACATGGGCTAAACTTTGGGAGAAGAAAGAACCTGAGGTGGGTCTTGAAAGCTTAAGAGGATTCTGAGGGAAGAGTACTTGAGGACGAGGAAATAGCACATGCAAAGGCCCTGAGGCTGCAGCTGCTTGAGAAACAGGCAAGGGGCCCTTGTGACTGGAGGATAGTAATCATTTCAGACTGGGTAGGTGGTCAGGGACCATACTTTCAGGGTTTGGAATTTTACTCGAAAAGCGATGGGCGTGGATCAAGATCTGCTTTACTTTTTGTAAAAGCCCCTCCCACCTGCCTTGGAGAAGTCGTTGCTGGGCCCAGGAGTGGAAAGCAGAGCCACATGGAGATCCAAGGAAAAGACTGTTCCAGGTCTAGGTCCTGGGGGAGAGACAACGAAGACACAAGAGTGGGCAAGGGGAGCGCAGGAGATGAGAGCAGAACCAGCTGGGGCCACGTCTGAGAGGAGATTGTAGTCAAATGAGGGACTTTGGGTTTTTCTCCACTGGAAGGCTTTGCACCGAGGCTTAAGCAAAATGAATAATATGTTTCAAAAGAATTCCTGCCCAGCCCTGCTCCCTTGGTCAGCAGTGCTCCTAACAGCAGTCCAAGTGCCCATCAGTAGATGAGTGGGGACACAATGCAGTTCATTCATAGCATGGAATATTAGCCTAAAATCAAACCCATTGTCGCTGAGCCCAGTCCAACACATAAGCGCCCCACAGAGGGTTTCCAAGATTCTACATCCTTAAGAGAGGAGACAGATTCATCTTTCTTCCTTCCACTGAACGGCTGGTGGATTCAAACCACCTACCCCATGGTTAGCAGTCCAACACCAAACCCACAGCACCACCAGGGGTCCATAATGGGACACTACTCAGCTTTCATAGGGATGAATGTCTGACGCATGCTCCAACAGGGAGAAACTTTGAAAACAGGGTGCCGGCTGAAAGACAGGAACAAAACCAAATATTCCACTTCCAGAAAATCTCTAGACAAACCCAGAGTGGCCCGAATTGATTGGGGCTCACGTGGAGTGAGAGCAGTGGGTACGATGGATGTCTCTGCTTAAGAGGCACTGAACTGAGTTTCTGTTCAGATGGATGCAAAGTTTCAGAGGAAAGGAGAGCGATGCTAGGGACGTCACACAGTAGGTAGGCTTGGTATCACTGAACTATGCGTGTGAAAACGATTGAAGGGGCAAATGTTTTCATAATATATATTTTGACCACAATTTTTTAAAAATGTAAAAACCTAAAAACAAAGCAAAAGCACAGAGTCCTCAACACCCATGTGAAGACCAGCCAGTCCAAGGCAAAGGAGGGGCAGTCAGCCAGGTTAGCTGACGACTGCAGGAAGCGGGCGATGGAAACCATGGCTGGGAGCTGAGTGGCCGTAGAGAAGGCAGTGAGACCTGTTTGGGTGGCTGAATAGATTTTGAAGGTGGAGTCACCAGTATTTATGAAAGGCTCAGATGTGAGTCCAATGTGAGAGAAAAAGAGCAGTCAAGGGTGACTCCAGAAAAGTAGGAGTGTGACCAACCAGGACAAGGAAGCCACCTTTACTGAGATGGAGGAGGAGGAGGAGGAGGAGAAGAAGAAGAAGGTAGAGACTTGTTCAAATTGATCATCATGAGGTCTCTTACAGCCTTCAAAAGTTGAGAGTGTTGCTATTTTTGTTGTTGTTTTATTGTAAATATATACAAATGGGCTTCAAATAGTTTGTGAGGACAACTCTATTACTGGTTTATTGTAGTTCTCCGCAAACTTTTTTTTGGGGGGCGGGGGGCATCATTGCTCTCTGGTGGTGGGAGTAGGAGGCCCAGCCCCACTGCTGGAATTGAACCTCCATCCCAGTGGGCCGCAGTCCCGCGCACAACCACTACGCCACCGGGGCTCAGCCCTCCGAGAACTTTTTGAAGGCCCCCCTCATAGGACAAAGTCTATAAGTGCAAATCAATGACCCTAATGGCATTTCTTGTACCGTGTACCCATCACCACGATTCACTTCCAAATCCTTCCATCTCCTTCACTAGAAACCTGGTGTCCCCTAAGCAATGAGATTGTCTGATTTATTTTGAAACAACCTTATTTCCTAAGTGCACAGGTAACCGAACAAGTCCCACTTCCACAACCGTCAGTTCTACAATTTGGTGACCTCGCGTGCATCCTGTGGTTCAGCCACCACCGTTTCTGAGTATTTCTGTCACCTCTAACAGAAAGAAGCTCAGTGTCTCCTAAAGAAGGCATCTCCCTCTCCCCTTCCCTCCCACCTGCCTGGGCAGCCACTGATCAGCTTTAGTCACAGCCTCTGGGGACCACACAACCCTTGCCCCTTTGTGAGTGACATCCATGATTCAGCATGATTTTCAAGACTCACTCATGACGCAGCATGGATCGGGGCTCCATTTGTCTTTTCAAAAAACTCACGGTCATCAAGTTGATGCTGACTCACAGCAAGTGAGAGAGAATTGCCCCTGTGGGTTTTTGAGATAATAACTCTTTGTGGGAGTAGAAAGACTCCTCTTTATCCTGAGGGGAAGATAGTAGTTTCAAACTGCTGGCCTTGTGAAAGCATTCCAATGTGGGACCACTAAGCCACCGGGACAGCCACATGCCATTGACTCCCTGTACCACATTTTGTTTTGCCATTCATCTGCTGCCGGAGAGATCTTTGTTCAATGTCGGCATTGTTCCAGTTCTGCATCCTCTCTAGGTTTCCACTGATTTCACATTATGATGATGAGAACGTCTTGACTCTCCTAAGTCTGTTTGAGTTCTCATCAAGTCAATACCTTCTCCATTGATGAAGTCAAGCTGTGTTAATCTGGGTGGCCTAGAGAAACAACTTTATAAACACGCATGTGCATATAAGGGAGAGGTTTATATACAAGAGGAATGGAGCATTGAGAAAGCGTCCCAACCCAATCCAGTCCAAGCCCACAAGTCTGATATTAGCCCATATGTCTGATGCCAGTCTATAAAGTTTTCTTCAGACTCAAGAGGGACATGCAATGACACCAGGACAATCACCAGTCAGCTGGTGCAGAGTCTTGTGTATCCAATGGTGGTAGAACCATCCCGGTGCTGGCAAGAGTCTCTCTGTGACTTCTCAAGCATCTCAGCACTGGCAGGAGTCTCTATGTGCCTTTTCCGGCTTCAGAGGTCTGGTTCAGTCAAGGTAAGGCCGTGGGGCTTCTCCTCTGGGGTGTCTCACAGGGAGCCCACTTTGTGTCTTATCAGTAGAGTGGTTCCAAGAGGCAGAACCGTATGTCTCTCACCTCCAAGGGGAAAATATGGCTGGATTTGCCAAAATTCTTAGGAGAAAGCCATGCCCACACAGAGGTCTCATAGACTATCTCCAGACTGACAGGCTAGACTCCACCCTACACTCCCAATCCTGAAACTGACATGAGATTGCATGATGGCCATACAATCCAACAATTTGATTCTCACTTCGTGTGGTCAGTTTCTTTTGATTAATAGTTGTTCCCCAAATATCTTTTCATCATGTTCCAAGATTCAATTAAGTTAATGCTACTCCTCTCCCTTTTGTCATCAGCCAACATTTTCTTTCTCAGAAAGGCTGATGTTTATCTTGTTGGCTTTCGAATAGAAAATCATGCCACTCCATGTCAACATTATCACACACTCCTGATGTACGGTGCTCTTAGCTTGTGTTCAGTCACTCTGGTTAAGTAAGCACACAGTCATTTATTGTGGTAAATGCATAGGTGACAAGCCATTTGTCATTGTAATGATCTCCACTGGTAGAGCTCTGCAGCATTAAATGATATCATCATGCTAACTCGTTATCACCATGCACCATCAATCACTTTGAATGAATCATTTTTATTTCAGTAAATACACCCACATACACATGAGGAAGTTTCAATAAACAATGATTTTTTTCTTATTAAACAAATATCTTGGGGCTGAGCCCCGGTGGCGTAGTGGTTGTTCACAGGACTGTGGCCCACTGTGATGAGGTTCAATCCCAGCTCCACGGAGCAAAGGCTGGGCCTCCTACTCCCACCACCAGAGGGCAGTGATGCCAAAAAAAACTATATATATATATATATATGCATATATATATTATTCATTGAGCTTAATGCATATATCAAATCATTCCATATTCCAATCATACTCAGCAGAATCACACATTTGCTACTACAATCAATCTTCCAAATGTTAAACAAAAATTTTAAAGTAAAGGAAAATTTTGTGGAAAGTTAAGGGAAAAGATCAGAGAATTTGGGATGGCTAGATTTTATGTTAATTAGGTAGTCCTAGGTAAAAGTCTGGGTGAAGTCCAGTCAGGTCAATCAGGTCACTGCCTGATGACACCTCCTTGGGGGTTTCATAGAAAGCCTCTCTTTCTAAGAGAGACACTCTGGGCAGATATGAATCTCTTGCCATTTCATCTTCTACTGGATCTGGCTCCTGCATCTGATTCACTAATCCATCCTATAGTCTGCAGATCCCAGGAACCGTCAGAGGACTCCCAGACTGGGATTCATTCACCAGACTTGGGACTCATTCAACTCTGTATCCACCAACCTGCAGTTACATGAACCAGGAGAAGCTTCCAGCTTCCACCTGAACTATGGTCTTGAATCAGACTGGACTTGGCTACTTCTACAACTGTGTAAGTCATTTTTTGATATAAATTTTGTTCCAGAAAGACACCCATGCAAGTATCATTGGTTTTGCTTCTCAAGAGAACCCAAACCAACCCAGAATTTTTCCAGTAATTTTTTGAAGCGCCCACATTTAGATCCATTGGCATTTTTTTTCTGTGTGAACAATTCAGTAGCATTGATTACATCCATCCTGCTGTCCCTCCATCACTACTGTCCAGCTCCAGGTTTTCCATCACTGGATCCACAGACACTCCATGGCCCCGAGGTGGTGAGTTCCACCTCTCCTCTAAATCACCACTGATATTTCAAGTCTTCACCAAAATGAATAACTAAAGCATTCCTTTCTTATGCCGATTTAAGTATTTATTTCCTATTAGAAGAGCATGTATCACACATAAAAAGACAACAAAAAACTACAGCTGTTCCCTGAACGTGTGCCTGCTCATTTCTTATACTTTATAATGGAGAAAATAAGTACAAAACCTAACAAGATTTCCCTCCTGCCATTGTTTCCACAGACCCAGAGGCTGTCCTTCTGGGTCCAAATACACCCCCAGTCTCACTGCTCTTTAAAATGCATGTCAGAGGAGAACTGTGCTCTGTAGGTATTTCAGAGACTGGTTTTTTGGTTTGTTTGTTTTGGTGGGTTTTTTGGAAGTATATCATCAAGGCTTTCTTCCAAGGCCCCTCAGAGTGGACTCAAAGCTAAAAACCTTCTGGTTATCAATCAAACCAATTTACCCAGGGACTCCCACGGTCATTTTTTTTTCCAATGATTTTATTGGGGTTTCTTATAGCTCTTATAACATTCCATCCATCATTTACATCAAGCATACTTGTACACATGTTGGCATCTTCATTTCCAAATATTTTCGACTTGAGCCCATCGTATAAGCTTCTCTTTATCCCTCCCTTTTTTTAAAATAAATCATTTTATTGGGGGCTCATACCCATCACCATCCATTCATACGTCGAATGTACGCAGCCCACATTGGCACACTTGTTGCCATCATCACTCTCAAGATATCCTCCCTCCACTTAGGCCCCAGTACCTGCTCCCTATGTTTCCTCTATCTCCCCCCACCCCCTTCTCTATGAACCCTTAATAATTTACACATGTTATTACTCCCTTCACTCACTCCCCCATTGTCCGTACCCCAGAGAGGAGGCAGTCATTGTTTTTTTTGACAGCTCATTTGACTCTTCATCCACATGTCATATAATTCAATCCTATCAATAAGAGTTGTACCATCATTACCACAATCAATTTTAGAGCATTTTCTTCTTCCTTGTATTAACCCCTATTCGTGAAATGTTTCTTCAATTGGGGCAAAAGTATGCACAACTAAACATTCTCCAATTCAGCAAGTTCTACTTGTACAATCCAGTGCTCTTGATTATACTCTTCGTGTTGTACAATCATCATGGATATCCTTTTCCAAATTATTCCACCACCATTGACATAAACACAAGGGCCCCTAAGCAAAAACTCTTCCTCCTTCACTCAAGGTAACCATTGGTGAAGTTTGGTTTCTTTTCTTTTTCTTTTCTTTTTTTTTTGTAGTTTACTGGCTATAATATTCACATATCATATACTTCCATGGTTAAATTGCTTTTAACCATGGGTTGGGATGCTTTCTCCATGTTCCATTCCTTTTGTATATAAACCTTACCCTTCCATCCATATGCACGCCTATGAGTTTGTTCCTCTGGTTTACCCGGACTAGCACAGGTGCCAAGAGAAGAATTGATGCATTTGTACTATGGCGCCGATAAAGAGTATGGAAAGCACCGTGGACTGCCAAGAGAACAAACAACTCTCTCTTGAAAGAAGGACAGTCAGAATCCACCTTAGAGGCAAGGATGACAAGACTTCATCTCACAGACTTTGGACATGTTGTCAGGAGAGACCAGGGCCTGGAGGAAGACCTCATACTTGGTAAAGCAGCGGGGCAGTGAACAAGAGAAAAGCCATGCACATGATGGATGGACACATGGCTGAAACGACGGGCTCAGACATCACAACTGTGAGGCCGGTGTTGGACTGGGCGGTGTTGTTCTGTTGTTGAGAGGCCCGCTTTGAGTCAGAATTGATGCAGTGGCATGGAAAACCTTGAGCGGAAGCCCCCGCGGTTTTAGCGATCGCTTTAGGGATGTGGGTACATAAGCCCTCGCTGGTGGAAACTAAACAGATTGAAGTTGTCAAGGACTTCCTTTCACTTGAATAAACAATCCATGCTCCTGGGAGCAGCCGTCGGGAAATCTAACGACGTATTTCCATCGGGCAAATCTGCTGCACAGGCTTCTTCAAAGTGCTGAAGAGCAAGGATGTCACTTTAAGAACTAAGGTGCCCCTGAACCAAGCCAAGCTATTTTCAATCACCTCGTTCATTTAGTGTGAAAGTGGGACAATGAATAAGGAAGACTGAAGAACAGTTGCACTTGAATTATGGTGTTAATGAAGAATGTTGAAATCTGCATATTGTTATTATTACTGAGGGCTTTAAAATCTCAGGAGAAGTTTTGTGTTATGCCTGCTCACCTCTATGACTGTGAGGTCTTTGTTCTTGTTTTTTGAATAAATCATTTTATTGAGGGCTCATACATGAGGGTGGGGGAGGGAAAGGAAAAAAGAGGAGCTGATACGAAGGGCTCAAGGAGAAGACATTTTAGAAATGATGATGGCAACCTATGCTTGATACAACTGATGTATGGAATGTTGTAAGAGCTGTAAGAGTCCCTGATAAAATGATTTTTAAAATAATAATTTGTGAAATTTTTTTAAAGAATATTGGAAGTACAAGGGGATGGCAAAAGAACAATTCTCTGTCTTGGGAGAAGTATAGCAGGAATGCTCTTAAGAAATGAGGAAGCGGGGCTGAGCCCCGGGGGCGTAGTGCTTGTGCGCAGGACTGCGGCCCACTGGGATGGAGGTTCAATTCCAGCAGCGGCTCCACAGGAGCAAAGGCTGGGCCTCCTACTCTCACCACCAGAAGGCAGTGATGCCACCCCCAAAAAAAGAAAAGAAATGAGGAAGGGAAACCCCAGAAATAAAAAACGTCAGCATCCAGACAACTGATTTCGTATAAGAGTACTAAAATTATCAAATGGGAAACAGATGCCCTCTTCAATAAGTCATGCTGGGAAAAAATAGATATCTACCTCAGAAAAATGAAGTAAGACCCTTACCTCACTCATGCACAAGAAGAAACACAAGGTGGATAACAGACTTTGAGGTAAAACCCCAAACTATTAAGGCCAATAATGAGGGAATTGGGACAAACCTGAGAAGCTTGGTGCAGGGAACACATAGGCTATCAGAAATAGGGAAGGATACAAATACAGACGAGTCACAAATGGACAAGTGGGAGATACTGAAGATAAAACAACTGTGTGCATCAAAAGAATTCACCAAGAGAGTAATAAGAGATCCCAAAGACTGGGGAAACATCTTTAGCAATGACACAGCAGACAAAGGTCTTATTACTAAAATCTACAATACTTTGCAAACTTACAATAAGAAAATGACTGCCTACTAAGGAGGTGAGCAAAGGACCTGAACAGAAATTTCACAGGGGCAGAAATCCAAATGGCCAATATACATATGAGAAAATGTTCCCGATCATTAGACACAAAAGAAATGCAAATTTAAAACAATTATGAGATACCACCTAACACCCTCAAAGATAGTCCAATTCAAGAAATCAGAAAGCAACAAGTGTTGAAGAGGCTGTGAGGAGATAGGAAGTCTCATCCACTGCTGGTGGACCTGTAGATATGTACAGCCATTATGGAAATAGATCTGGTGATATCTAAAGCAGATGGAAATTGAGCTACCATATGACCCAGCAACCCTCCCAGAAAAGGCAAGAAAGAAACCACAACCAGACATCTGTGCTCCAGTGACCATCACAGGACAGTTCACAATTGCATGGAGTTTGAAACAACCCAAATTTTTATCAACAATGAATCATAAAACTGTGGTACATACATACAATGGAGTACTACACAACCCTAAAAAGCAACAATGAACACATGAAGCATATTGCCACATGGAAAGAATTGGAGGAAATCATGCTAAGTGAAATAAGTCAAACACAAAAGGACAAGTAAAACATAAGTCCACTGAGGTAAGCTTAAAAAAAATGGGGACTAGGGGGAAAAGCTACTATATACATACATTTCTGGGGTGAGGTCCAGTTACTATGGCAGAGGCCAAACCCAATCCAGGGATACATATGGCAGCCCACTAATAAGAGGGTGAAGAAAAGAAAAAAGAAGAAGAAGACATGGGTAGGTGGAGAGCAGGACACTAACTAACCCATTGGAGGGAATTGTTTCCATATTCACAGAAAAAGAAGAGAGCGACCAGGCTTCAATCATATGTGCCAAGACATGAATACAACATACCAGCATGTACCAAGGAACCAGTAGAGAGGTCTGCGGGACCAGCCCCAATCCCAACCATGTGTCCCCAGAAGAGAACAGCACTGAAGCTACAGTTTGGAGAGAGAAGGGAATCTGATTAGAGCACAATGGAGAAACAAAAAGGGATGGAGAAGGAGGGGAGGACATGCTGGCCCACCAAGCCCCAAAGATGATATTCCTGTTCAGAGCAGACAATGCACAGAGAGGAACATAGGGCTGACTCCACCACAAAACGCAACATTCCTAACTAAACCATAGTGCTGTGGGGGACGATACTAGGGACACAATGCTGGAATTATGCGCAATCTGACCTCATCACACTGGGGTAAAACACTAAGGGCATGCAACAGAACAGCGAGGGGAACAAAGTGATGAAGTCCCCCGGAGAAATACCAAAAATAGACTTTGGAGACAGAGTGTGGCACCCCATCAAACTCAACTAGAAAACACTCGTAAAGGCCAACAAATAGACCTTAGACTATTTATAGGCCTTTCCATTTTTGTCAGTGGCTTTCATTTTGTTGTTGTTGCTTTGTTTTTGTTTTTTATTACTGTTATTGTTTTGCTAGTTTTGAATTCCTTCATTGTTTTATTTGACTTTGCCTTTTTTTGCACTTATTAATGTTTCTGTTTGTCTATCTGGATAAGATAGATGGGATAAACAATTTGGAGATGAAAAGAATGGGACCAATGGTTCTTGGGGGATATGGGAGAAGGGGAGGTGGAAGGAAGAGTTGGTGAAAATAACCCAGAGACCAGGGAACAACAAGTGAACTAAAATCAATGGAGAGAAAGGCATAGGATGCCTACTGGGGGTTAATCAAGGGCAGTGTAGCAGCAAGAAATTGCTAAACCCAAATGAAGGTGAAGTATGATGGTGGGACAAGAGAAAAGTAAAAGGAAATAGAGGAAAGAGCCAGAAAGCAAAGGATATTTATAAAGGTCTAAATACAGGCATGTACCTATTTAAATATATTTCTATATAACAAGAGGGGAATAGAACTATGTACTCATATCTGTATGGTAAGAATTAAGGTTGCAGATGGACATTGGGTCTTGACTCAATCACTCCCTCAACACAAGAACATTTTGTTCTAATAATCCGGCATTCTGGGATGCTTGCTTTCCTGACAAGATCACTGAAGTCAAAATGAGCGCATAAACAAATGTGGTGAAAAAAGCTGATGGTGCCTGGCAATTAAAACATATAGCATCTAGGGTCTCAAAGGCTTGAAGATAAACAAGTAGGCATCCAGCCGAGAAGCAACAAAGCTCACACGTAAGAAGCACACCAGCCTGTATGATCATGAGGTGTCAATGGTATGAGGGAGCAGGTATCTAATACCCAGAACAAAATCACACCCAATGTAAATGAGGGGGTTGGGGGCATGGGGTGGAGTCCCAATGCCTATCTGTGGACAATCGAACATCCCAGAGCTGTCACAGGAAAAAGGTAAGTCAGTCAGGGCACAGGAGAGCACCAATGAAGCCCAAAATTTTCCTCTAGTTCTTTGGTGCTTCCTTCCCCCCACTATCATGAACTCAATTATACCTTACAAACTGAATTAGACCAGAACATGCACACTGCTACAGACAAGAGTCCGCCTGCAACAAGGGGAATTCAGAATAGATAAACCCCTCGGGACCAACAATGAGAGTAGAGAAACCAGGAGGATTAGCAGAGGGTGAGGGAAGAAAGGGGGAATTGACCACAAGGATCAACATTTATTCCCCTCCCAAGGGGACAAACAACAGAAAGTGGGTGAGGAGAGATGGAGGATAATGTAAGATAGGAAACTAATAATCTATAACTTATCAAGGGTTTGTGAGAGAGGGGGAAGAAATGGGGGCTCAAGTGGGGAAAGAATGTTTTGAAATTGATGATGACAGCGTATGTGCAAATGCGCTTGACACAATGGATAAATGTACCGGTTGTGATAAGAGATATAAGAGCCTCTTCTACTTCTTCTTCTACTAACAATAGCAGCCACAGATATGCAAGCCTTTCTGTCCGTTTATTGTACTAATGTAATGCAGTGAATTATTTAACAAGATTCTTCTAACCATAGCCTTTATTATGCCTACCAGACGACCTTCACTTAACTGGTGGATCTGGGTAAGAAAGTGGGGAAGACACTGATTGAATTCTATGATTCAGCTGAGTAACTGTGAACAAGGATGATTGTGATTGCCATTTGATGGGGTATAAAACAAACCATCACAGAGGAAGGAAGTGGGGAATCTCACCGCTAGAAGAAAAGAAGAGCCAGGAGTAGAGTGCAGTTCTTCGGACCCTGAGTTCCCTGCACATCAAACAACTGCACAGGAGACATCTGTGACCCTAGATGGATGGCAGAGAAGAAGCAGCAGCAGAACCAGGAACCAAAGCATAAAACAGAGAGGTGCCCTTCCCAGCACACACAGCAAGTAAAAGCTGAATGCTTTGGGGCAGGAAACTGGCTTGTGGAATGGGGTGACTCAGGGTACTTAACTGGGGGAGTTGAGTTTTGCTGACTCACAGAGCTGGAAGCTAAGCGTCCTCTGGATGGAGCTTCCCGTGGGGTGGAGTGCTCTTTAGGTAGTCATTGGCAGTCCTAAAAGAGATGCCCTCATAGTGGATCCAAGCAAGACAACTTCAATCTTTTCTTTTCATAATGTTACCTCCTGGTCCAGTTTCATAATGTTACCTCCTGGTCCAGTTTGTGGATTGGGGGTTTTCTTTACATTGAATTGTAATCCATGCATAAGGATGAATCTTCTATCTTCATCAGCAAGTGCTTCAAGTCCTACTCATTTGCAGCAAGCAAGGTTGTGTCCTCTGCATATTGCAGGCTACTTATCAGACTTCTTGCAATGTTGATGCTGAATTATCCCTCATACAGTCAAGCTTCTCTGTTTACTCGACACAAAGATTGCATAAACATGGTAAGAAGATGCAAACTGGATGCACACCTTTCCTGATTTTAAACCATACAGGATTCCCCCAGTTCTGTTCATATAAGTGCCTCTTGGTTTATGTATGAGCCCCACAGGAGCACAGTGAAGTGCTCTTGGATTCCCTTTCTACTCAAAGGAATTGTTTATTATAGTCCACACAGCCGATTGCTCTGGCATAGTCGATAAAAGACAAGTGAACGTCTTTTGGCATAAGCAACAATACCCTCGGTCCCATGTCCTCTTCTGAATACTGAGCCTCTGGCAGCTCCCTGTCAATGTACTGATGCAATCGTTGTTGGATGCAACATTTTATTTTCACGTGATATCAACAATCTTATTCTATAACTTGAGCATTCTTTTGAGTCACCTTTCAGAATGAGTACAAATATGCATCGCTGGCCGTTGGTTGGCCAAGCAGCTATCTTCCTTTTTTTTTTGTTTGCAGAGACAAGTGAGTGCTTCCAGCTCCTCATCAGCTTGCTGAGACATTTCAGTTGGTATGCCATCGATTCCTAGAACCTTGTTTGGGGGTAATTGCTTTCTATGCAGCTTGGACTTCTTTCTTCAGTACCGTAGGTTCTTGCTTATATGCCACCTCCTGAAATGGTTGATTGTCTACCCGTTCTTTGCAGTATGGTTCTTTTTGATATTTTTTCCCATCTTCTTTATATGCTTCCTGCATCATTCAATGTTTCGCCTCAAGCATCTTTCCATTTTGTGACTTGAGGCTTGACATTTTTTTTGCTTGAGTTCTTTAAGTTTAGGGTATGCTGAGTGTGTTCCTCCTTTTGGTTTTCTAACTCTAGGCCTCTGCACAGTCCATGAGAATCTTTCACTTTGTCTCCTTGAGCTGCCTCTTGGAGTTTGCTGTTTAGTTCTTCGACTACATCATGTCTTCCAGTTGTCTTAGCTGCTCGATGATTAAGAGCAAGTTTCAGGCTCTCTTCTGGCATCCCCACTAATCTTTGCTTTTTTTTTCTGTGTCTTTAATGACCTTTTCATTTCTTCAGATATGTTCTTTATGTCATCCCACAGCTCATCTAACCTTCTGTCATTCGTGTTCAACGCATCTGATCTGTTCTAGAGATGTTTCCAAATTGGGGCAGGGGGGGGGGGAAGGAGGGGGATGGTATACTCAAAATAGTGTTTTAGTTCTTATGGACTTGTTTTCATTTTCTTCAGCTTCAACTTGAACTTACACAGGAGCAATTGATGGACTGTTCAGCAGTCACCCCCTGGTCTGGTTGTAGCTGCTGACATCAAGCCGCTCCATCATTTCTTCCCACTGATGAGTCCATTTGATTTCTGGATATTCCATCTGGAGCGGTCAACAGACATGGTTTGTGCCTGGGTTGTTGAATAAAGGCATCTGCTATGAAGAAGTTATTGGTTTTGCAAAATGCTATCATGCAATCTCCAGCTTCATTTCTATCACCAAGACCATGTTCTCCAACTACCATTCCTTCTTGTTTCCAACTCTTGCATTACAATCACCAGCAGTTAGCAATGCATCTTGATGGCATGCTTGATCAATTTCCAGCTGAAGTCATTGATAAGGATGATCCTATTTCTTCAACACTAACTTTGGTGGTTGGTGCAAAGGTATGAATAGTAGTTGTATTTATTGGATGTATTTATGGGATTTCCTTGAAGGTGGCTAGATATAATCCTATTACAGACAACATTATACTTCAAGATAGTTCTTGACATATCCTTTTTGACAATGAATGCAAAACCATTCCTCTTGGCTGTGTCATTCCCAGGAGAGTAAAAGAGAAAAATGTGACTTTTCTAATTCAAAATTGTCACTAACCATCTATTTCAGCTTACCAATGCTTAAGATATCAATCTTTATGCATTCCATTCCATTTTTGACTTCCAATTTTCCTAAGTTCACATTTCACACATTCCAAGTTTCAATCATTAGCAGATTTCTGCAGATTTTCTCCTTACCTTGAATCATGCCCTAGCTACAAATGAAGGTCCTGAAGGTTTTACTCTCTTGGGCTCTAGTTCTGTCTTTATGGTTGGCTTTATTTTGAGAAGGCAGCTCTTCCTCAGCCATATTTTGAGTGCCTCCCAACCAGCAAGGCTCACCTTTTGGATGCTATCTCTAACAATGTTCTTCTTCTCAAGGTTTTTCAGTATCTGACAAGTTTCCATGCTCTCCATAGGTTTTCAGTAGCTAATTCCTCAGAAGTGGATAGCCTATTCCTTCTTTGTAATCTTCTTATTCTGGAAGGTCCGCCGAAGCCTGTTCACTATGGGTGACGGCTTGAATTTAAAACACCGGTGATCTAGCTTCCAGCCTTCCAACAACACACAAGCCACCACAGTATGACAAACGGACAGACAAGAGGTTGCTTGTCTGCCACCCATGAGGACCATCAGCTCCTGAAAGGTACAAAAAATGCAAGAGACACTTAGAAAATTCTTTCCCCATCATAGCGTTGATATCTATGATGGTTGGTTTTTGTGTCAACTGGGCCAGGATGCTCAGTGGTTTGGCAACTCAGGCCTAGTAATCCCCCATTTTGTGACCTAACACCATGTAATCAACCCCATAATGGGATCTGCTGTCAGCAACCAACCAGTTGTAGAAGATCAGGCTGGAATGCAACCCCATTAGGCTTCCTCAGGGGTGTGGTCTAATTCCTATATAAGTAGATCTGTTGGAGTATTTGTTTGCTTCCTCCTGGGTCTGGGTCCTGCATTTTGCTCACAGACCTCCAGTTCTTTGGACTTGAATCAAAGACCTCCCATATTGTCTGCAGACCCTGAGCGCCATCAATAACCGACCATCTAATCCTGACTTTGAATTAATCTTCTGCTGCATTAACTAGGCTATGGTGTACCTACTTGACCTTCCTGGTCCATCAGTCCCCTCCGTTACAAGTCAAGAAAACCTCTCACTAATTATCTGATACATAGACTTGAACCCTACTGGACTTACCATCTTCTACGACTGCATAGGACACTTTATAAATTATACATTTATAATATGAAAAATAAGTCATCACTGGCTTTGCCTCTCTAGAGAACTCAGACTAACATGATAGCCTAACTCAGCCTAACAAGTAGGCAATGACTATCTTGTGTGGCAGTAATTTGGGCTGCAAGTTGAACAGAGGGGTGAGATTCAGTATAGAGATTCTAGTCAGACAGCCTGAATTTGAATATTGGCTCTGCCACTTGGGAAAGTTAGTTGGCCTCTCTCTGCCCTAGTTTCTCCTTCTGTAAAATAGAAATAATAATAGCCCTTACTTCGCAGAGTTATTATGAAAATTAAGTGAGTCTGTGTATGCAAGGCACTTAGGACAGTGCAGGCATATTAAGAGCCATGTCAGTGTGGACTATAATTAGTCTTAATTATCATGAGGTGCTGTAAAGCTTGTGGTCATGCCTGTTTTTCTGCATTCTGGGCTAAATTCCCTCGGAGTCTAAGAGACTCTGGGGAGGACTTGAGGACGTTTTCTCTCTTCCCCTAGCCTGCCATATCCCTCCCTGAAGTGATCCTTAAAGTTTCTTTGAATTGGGGTAAGTTATATATAGCATAAAATATGCCATTGTTACCACTTTTATGTGGTACAATTCACAGGCATGAGTTTCATCCACAATGCTGTGCAAGTATCACCATCTAATGTCAAGATGTTATCACCCCAAACAAAAGCTTAGTACCCTTTAAAGAGTGACCCTGCTTCCCACTCCCCCCTGCCCCCTGCCCATCTGATGTCTCAATAGATGCACGGATAGCCCTTATTTCCTGTGAGGTCATACAAAATGTGTCCTTTGTGCCTGGTTTATTTCACGGAGCACGGTGTGTTCAAGATGCCTTCATGTTGTAACAGGTACCAGGACTTCATTTTTCCCAATGGCTAAATAATACTCCATTGTCTGGACAGTGTGTTTATCCAATATCTGTTGATGGACACTTGGGCCATTTCCTCCTTTAGGCTCATGTGAGTAATGCGGTGAGCCCTGATGCCCAGCATCTGTTTGAGGTCTTCCTTTCAATTCCCTTGGGAATATACCATTGCTGGGTCATCTGGTATTTCCCTGTTTAAAATTGTAAGAACTCACAACTCATATCCACAGGGGCTGCACGATTTCTACATCCCCACCAGCAAGGGGGGAGGAGGCCAGTGTCTCTGTAGCCTTCCCAGCACCTGTTGTTTTCCAGCTTCTTAATATTAGTCCAGAATGGGTGGGACGTGGCACCTCCCTGTGGTTGAGTTCGCATCCCCCTGAGGATAAAGGATGCTGAGTATCTTTTCATGTGCTTATTGGCCATTTGTCTTTCTTCTTCGGGGAGACACCTGTTCAAGTCCTTTGCCCACTTTTAACTGAGTTCCTAGTCCTTGTAGTTGAGTTGTAGGGGATTTAGACATAGTCGCCTAATAGCAAATATACTGTTATTAGGTCAATACTAATCCATGGGGACTCCCTGTGGGTTTCCAAGACCAGGACTGTTTATAAGAAGAGAAAATCTCATCTTGCTTCCATGGAGCTGCGAATAGTTTCAAACTGTCAACCATGTGGATCACAGCCCAACTCATAAACACTATACTATATTCAGTATATTGATTCCATACCAGACATATGATTTGCAAATCATGCATTTCTCTTCATCGGGGTTATTTTCTCCGGTGATTCATAATAGACGTGGCAGCAAGACTGGGCAGTGGTGGTTTGGCAGGGTCCCAAATGCAGGTTCGAGTCTTGGGCATTTGTACACAGTGAACAATGTTCGGATTCAAGAGTTCCCCAGCACGTGAAATTCTCTGGATCTGGCTTCTTCTTGTTTTTAAATGATGCTAAGTCAGTCCCAACTCATGTGGACCCATTCAAAGCCCAACAAAGCGGTACCCTGCCTTATGCCGGCCACAGATCCACTGTGGAACCAGACCGTCGTGATTGGAGGGTTGCCCTTGGTTGGTTTTCACAGGTAGATCTCCAGGCCAAACCTTTCTTCCTAATCTGTCTTAGCCTGGAAGTTCTGCTGAAAACGGTTCAGCAGGATAGCAACATACAAGCTGCCATGAGCAGATGAATCGGGGCTGCACACAAGGTGTAGTGATGGGGACTGAAACTCAGGTCTCTTGGATGGAAGGCGAATGTCCACCGCTGATCCATCAAAGCTTATTCTTTACCCAGCATCACTTTTATCACATCGCCATCTTATTATTAAAACATAGAGACTCCATAAGGTGCAAACGGAAAACAGCGTGGCTCTCTTCCAGCAAACTTGATAGCCTCACTGTGTTAGTTCAAGTTGACTCGAGAGACAAATCCAGAAGCACTCAAATATGTGTGTGAGAGAGAGAGCCTGATATCAAGAAGTACTTATGCATCAATAAAACATCCCAGTCCTGTCCAGATCAAGTCCATAAGTTTAATATTAGCCCAATAAATTCAATATTAGCCCATGAATTTCTCTTCAGACTCATGCAGCCATATGCAATAGAGCCGAATGCAGGAAGATTGCAGCCTGATGGATGGAAGGTCCTGTGGATTCAATGGCAGTGGACACATCTCCAGGGCTCTCACTGCCCTCAGCATGGCGCCATATGGCTGGTCAACAGGGTTAGACTCCACCCCTTCATTCTTTTATAAAGTTGACATGAAATTATATAACTACCACAGTCACTTTGGCCCCTAGCCCCAGGAGACACATTCATGGGGGCATAGTCCACACCCTACTCAGTCATCTCATATCTACAACCTCATCACCCACCACATTCCCTCTTCTCTCTATCCTCAAGTTCCCCTCACCTCCTTTCAGTCCCTCCCACCTACGCAGGTGAGGGTCTGTCTCCGCTATGCCCACCCCAACTTTCAATCATCGCCTTTACCTCAATTACCCCCACCTCTGGGAAACCCTCCCTGACTTCCACCTAAGATGAATCAGGTCCCTGCATTATATATTCCCTTGTGAGCTGGCACCTTTGTTGTCCTGCTCAGAGCCCCTCGGCTTCCACACAGTATGGGTGTCTTGCTCCAACAGGAGAAACTTCCTGCTGCAGGGAGGGGTGTCAGCTGGCTTCTGAAGCTGATATGGACCATACAAAAGGCAAGCCAGAGATCAAACCCGAGGAACTGGGCCCTGGAGTAATGAGTGATACTTTGTTTCATGAAATATGCTGTAGTGGCTGCCTTCTTGTGGTCAGTGTTGTGGCCACTACACACACACACACACACACACACACACACACCTCTGGGTAAAAAGCTAAGAAGTCACTTCGGAGACTAAGGTGCCCTGACCCAAGTCATAACATAATCCAGCACATGTGAAAGTTAGACAATGAAAAAAAATGACAAAAGGAGAATTTAGGCACCTGGCTCCTAGTATTGGCAAAGAATAGAGACCTAAAAGCAAAATGTGCTAAGAGTTGGGCAGCTAACTATAAAGTCAACAGTTCAAAACCACCCGTGGCTCCTGTGTGAGGTCGGGTTGACTAAAGAAATAAATGCAGAGACACGCATATATGTGTAGGGAGAGCTTTATATCCTGAAGCAGTTATATATCAGGCAAACAAGCCAGTCTGGTCCAGATCGAGTACGATACTGGTCCATAGATTCCCTCCTCAGACCCACGGAGCCACAAGGGATGATGCAAAATGCAGGAAGATCACCAGCCGGTGGTGAATGGTCTTGTGGAGACATCTTCAGGGATCCCACAGGTGTCAACAGGAAAATGCAGGTAGAGGAGGAATCATCAGGCAGTGACCTTATTGCTGGTTTGAATACCACACCCACACTTACAGTTGACAAGAAATTATGGAACTACCACAGGTCCACAGGAGAAAGACAGAACTTTCTGCTCCCATAAAGAGTTTAAAGTCTTGGAAACCCATGAAGGCAGTTCTGCCTTATCCTACATGGTCGCTAAGAGTCAGAATCAGCTCAATGGCCATGAGTTTGATTTTGGCTCATCTGCAAGAAAACTAAATATGGCGTGGTCCATTAGAAGAACAGAGGAATCCACCCGAGAGGAAGTCCTGCCAGAATTCTCCTTAGAGATGAGAATGTGGACAATTGGTCTCACTTACATCTCACTTTGGACAGGTCATCAGGAAAGGCCAATCTCTACAAAGAGGACATCACTTTTGGGAAAGTAGAACAGTGAAAATGAGGGGAACCTTCCATAAGATTAATGGACACAGTGGCCACCCCAATGGTAGTAATCATTATGAAGATGGATGTGTAAGTCCAGGTAGACTAGAGGAACAAATTTCATAGACACGCAAATGGATATAAGGAAAAGGTTATATACAAGAGGAACAGGATATTGAGAAAGCATCCCAACCCAGTCCGGTACAAAGTCATAAATCCACTATTAACCCATAGGCCCGAAATCAGTCTATAAAGTCTCCTTCCGACTCACAAAGTCACAGGTCAGTGGGTGCAGAATCCCGGTGCTGGCAAGGGTTTCCCCATGGCTCCTCACTTCCAGGGCGCAGGGTCCATCAAGAGGAGAAGCAACTCATCATTGGCAGGGGTCTCCATGTGGCCGCCCCAGCTTCAGAGGTCTGCCTCCTCCAGCTTCTCGGACACTGCCACCTTGTCTTGTCCATGAGTCACCGTGTCTCTAAGACTAACTCCCAACAACTGGGGAAGATAGCTTCTCATCTTCAAGAGGGAAATATTGCAAGATTTCCTAGAAGTCTCAGAAGAAAGCCATGCCCACGTAGAGGCCTCATTGGCTATTCAATGGCTATCTCCAGATTAACAGGCTAGACTCCACCCCTACATCTCAACCCTAAAATTAACATAAGCACATGACTGCCACAATGGACTAAGAGTGGACAACCGTTCTCCCTAGTATGTGTAAGGCCACCATGAGTGGGAGCCCACTGGAGAGCAACTCGCAGCATCTCAGTGGAGGCTGTCTATCACAATGTAATCACTTTCTCTAAAGCAGCCCAATGCACTGAACTCACTCAGTTGCGGTTGCACAGGGATAGGTTGGATTTAAGACCTAATCACCTCTGAACTATGCCAATGTCGCCTAGTGATAGAGGTGCGTACAGACCCAGAGGAAAGAGAGCGCTCTCTGAAAGCCAAGTAACCTGTCAGATTCCAGCCTCGAGAAGCTGAAATAGAAGCCCTCTATGGATCATGGTTCGGCGTGTACTGCTAACCAAAAGGCTGACAGTTCAGACCCACGGGGCAATTCTATGGGAGAAGGTCCTGGTGATCCGTTGCCATGGGGACTGAAATCAGTACACCTTTCTAGGGCAGTTCTAGTCTATTCCAGGGGAGGACAAGCTGAGTCAGAACTGGTTGGATGGCACACAACACAACAAACTGAAATAGACCCAGGTTGACCAAAAAAACAAAACCAAGGCCACTTCCATGGGGTCATTACTGACTCCTAAGTGATCTTCTAAGGCGGAGTCGAACGACCCCTGCGGGTGTCTGAGACTGTAGCATTCCATAGAGGTAGAAGGCACCATCTTTCTCCTGTGGAGCAGACCAGGGGTTTCCACTTGTTGACTTCTGGTTAGCAGCCCAATGCATAACCATGAGCTCCACCAGGGAGGGCTCAAGCCGAAAGGAGCCTCAGAAAACAGGTCTGATGGTCTGCTTCGGAAAGGTCCCAGCTGGGAAAAGCTCACAGAGCGTGGCTGTCCTCTACCCACGTGGAACTGCCATGATCTGAGCCCAGAGAGCAACTCACCTCCACAGAGGGCAGAGGCTGACAGAGACAAAGGAAGACCTCGCCTGGAAGTCACCCTGAGCATGGCCCCCTTAACCTCCTAAACTGTGAGGGAAGAAAACTCTGTTTCTGAACACCACCCCCTTCTAGTATTAATATAAAAGCAGAAGTAGAAAACTAATATGTGGCCCTCACTCCCAGACCCATATCTCCTGGGTCACTGAAGACAAGCTACTTGCCCTGAAATCTTGGTCTCGGGGTCCGCGTGGGAGGTAAATCTGGCCTGAGACCCAGTTGGTGCTCCACTGGGCTGGGTATGCCCTCCATAATGTCCCCAGAACCCACCCAGTGCCACCCCTGGTGCCAGAGCTGACTCACAGCAAGCCTCTGTGTGTAAGAGGATAACTGCTCTATAGAATCGGCAATGCCTGGGTGGGGTTTTTGTTTTTGTTTTTTTTTCAGCAGTAGATTGCCAAGCCTTTTTTCCAAGGCACATCTGGGGGGATATGAACCTCCAACCTTGCGGTTAGCAGCTGCGAATGTCCACCACTAGCAGCCTCCAGGAACTCCTAAGAGGGAGAACAAGAAACCCAAGCCCATCACTTGCCGTTCCTGGTGAGCTCATCTGGTTGAGTGTGGAACTGAGGACTACGGGGTTTACAGGACTGACTTTTCAGAATGCAAAAGTAAATCGCTGGGACATTCTTCCAAGGTGCATCAGGGTAGACTCGAACCTTCAACCCCTTCAGTTCACAGCCAAGCATGTCCAGTGTTTGCATCACCGCTGGGCTTGCAAAAGGCCCAAAGAATCCCAAATGATAACACAGGCTGACATGTGGGGAACACGCGTGTGTCAGAGAAGATTTCTGCTATACAGGGGCTTCATGGTCGATTTTTCAGAAGCAGAGCCCCAGGCCTTTACTCTGAGTCACTTCTGGTAGACTTGACCTTCAACCTTTCTTCAGGCACCAAGCACATTCACCACCCCGGGACTAAATCCTAGGTGGGCGTCCACTCACAAATGCCCCTGAGTCGCAACATGGTTGGGTGGGTATAAAGGTGCCAAAAGTGCTTGGCCTCTCTCCTGTCCTCAGAAGTCCCCAAAGGGGAGGTTATGACCAGACTGGGAACTCACTCCCTCTGAGCTATAAAAGGCAGTTTCCTGTAGCAGACCACACAGCCTGGACAGCTGAGCCAGGGCCCCCAGGGCCAGAAAACCTGGATGACCCTTACAGCCCTGGCTAGGACTCCTGGGGTGTCCCTGGGGCACCAGAGGCCCCCAGCCTCAACAGAGGACACATGTCTGGCCTCCTCCACCCTGGGCATCAGATTCCACTGCTGGAGCTCCCTGAGCAAGGGACCAGGCCAAGGGCTCCGGGGCTGCCCTACAAGGCCACGGAGCAAGCTGGATACTCCTGAGGGAGGGATCTGTTTCCGGAGACAGTGGTGTCAGACCTGGAATTAGCCACCGCACCTGTGATGAGACTGGCCCAGGGTCTCCGGGGGCAGCTGGAGAGGTGGGGACTGACCTCTGCTGATCCCAAGAAAGTCAGGAGGTGGGGGGCACAGGGAAGGGAAAGGGGTTCTCAGGATCCCCCTTCATCCTACTGAAGAGTGGGAACTATATCATGAACTGCCAAAAGAATAAGCAAATGGGTCTGAGGGACCCAACCAGAAGGCTCTGTAGATGCAAGGAAAGCCAGACTTTGTCCCCCTTCTCGTGGGTCCATCAGGAATCATCAGGAATGAGCCACTGCTAGCAAAAGACACTGTGTTTGATGGAGAAGAGAAAGCACGGGATGAGGGGCCTCCTCGATGGGACGGACTGATCAACGGAGGCAGGCAAGCCAAAGATGATGGAGCTGGCGCAGACCTGGGCGCTGTGGTACACAAGTTCCCTGTAAGAGGAAGCCCATGCTCAGAGTGAGTCTACAGGAGAGGGTAGAACTGTCCTGGTGGGTTTCCAGGACCGTGATTCTTCAGGGCAGTAGGAAGCCTCATCTTTCTCCCTCTGAGTGACTGGTGGTTTTGAACTGCTGACCTTGAAGTTAGCAGCCCAACAGCTACTACATCCCCAGGGCTCCCTGTGAGTGGAAACCGACTCTGTGGCAGCGAACTGAGTTTTGAGAAGAGGAAACTGGCCCTGTGACAACTAAGAAGACCCCCCCCCCCCAAAGCGGGGAGGGACTGGTTTCTGAACCGTGTAAAGACAGAAGGGCTGTGGTGAGCTGCCTGGTCCTGCTTGGCTGTGTGGCCTCAGTTTCCCAATGAGTACCTCAAAAAAAAGGGCCAAAGTCATAGCCATGGAATTGATCTATACGGCCCCTAGAGGCCAGGGTAGAACTGCCCTTGTGAGTTTCTGAGACTGCAACTCTTCTCGGCATTAGGGAGCCTCCTCTTTCTCCCAAAGAGTGGATGGTAATTACGAACTGATGACCAGGTGGATAGCTGCCCAACAGGTAACCACTAGGCTTACCATCAGGGCCCCCCCAATCTGTCTGGGGGGGACAAAGACAAGCCCCTGCCTGTCAGGATTCGGGGAAGCTGGATGGGGTATCACGAGAGGGTAGTGCTTGACCAGCTCCAGGTGCTTGGTGTGTGCTCCCGACGGGCCCCTGCCTTCTCCCGGTGGAGCCCTTTCCTCATCTTCATCTCCATGGACATCCTGGGAGACAATGAGTCTGTTTTCACACAAGGAAACCGAGTCTCAGGCCAATGTCGGGGGAGTGAGTGCTGAGGGAGGGATCTGAGCAGGTGAAAAGCTGAGAGCATGTGAGAAGAAGGGCAGCGTGCTCTGCGTGCACTTGCTTAAACCTGTGCTCCAGTGGCATGGAACGCCTAGTGCTAAAGAGGAGGGAGCTGGTTGAGGAGATCGGGAAGGTGCCCGGTGGGGCAGGGGGAGCTGGGGACTCCGAATGGTGGCCTGGCCCCCTGTGTCCTCCTGCAGAATAGGGGACAGAAAAGCTTGCGGCCTTGTGGCTGAGCAGAGCACCAGGAAAGCTTCTCAGAGGAGGTGTCATCTGATTTGGAACGTGCAGCGGAAGTTTTCTAGGCAGAAAAGTGTGTGTGTGTGTGTGTGTGTGTGTGTGTGTGTGTGTGTGTGTGTGTAAAGATTCCAGGTGCCAGTAGTTCCATCGACTTGAGTCAATGTTATTTGAGTTGACTTAATTTTATTTAACAAGCATTTTCTGGTTGTCTGTGGAAGAGCCACAGCCTCGAGTCATTAACAGTGATTTAATAACATCTTATAAATCACCACCCATCCGTCAGTCTGGGGAGAAATGGAGCTTTCTGCTCCATAAAGGCTCTGCCCGTCTCAGGAACTCACAGGGGAAGTTCTGGCCTGTCCTACAGGGTCACTCTGAGTGGGCATAGACTCGAGGGCAGTGGGTTTGGTTTGGGTTTTATCTGTCAGTCTGTCTGTGGTACTGTGGCGGCTTGTGTGTTGCCGTGACACTTGAAGTGACACTTGAAGTTATGTCCCTGGTATTTCAAACGCTGGCATGGTCATGGTGGGCAGGCTCCATAGCTGCTCCCGGGACAGAGACTAGGAGGAAAGGCCTGGCAGTCTACTTCCCCATGAAACTCACAGAGCATTGTCCAGTCGAGTGATGGAAGATGATCCCCCAAGGTTGGAAGGCATTCAGTGGTTGCCACTGTGGGGTCCAGCAGACCAGGGCTGTGCACCCAGCCTCCATGGGTCAGAACTGACTGCATGGCTGCGGGGGGGCAACAATAGTAAGAGTCACCACAAGAGCAACAGTTCCCGTGGTCTTCTGAGCACCGAGGGCTGGGCCTTGAGGCCATCTCTATCTGCCGAGCTCACGAAGAACCTCTCTGGAGTGGGCTCCTCTGGCCGCAGGGAGCTGAGAGGAGAGGAAGGTGCTGTGCACCGAGGGGCTACACGTGCAAAGGCCCTGTGGTAGGAGGTGCCACAAGCGGGGGGTGGGTGGGGAGAAGCTGGTGTCCTGTGGATGCTCAGAGGCTCTGCAGGTTCTGAGTAGGGGAGGGAGCTCCTCAGATGAAACGGTGGATGTGGTTTGTCTCCCTGGGACCCAAATGACATGGAAGCTACAGGAGGTGGGGAGACGGAGCCAGACAACAGCATAGGGGAGCAGAAAGCAGGCGAGAGCAGGAGGGAGCCTGAAGGGGCAGAGAGGGAAAGAGAAAATGACAGAGACACAGAGATGGAGAGAGAGAGAGAATGACAGAGGCAGAGAGATCTCAAGAGAGACCAAGACAGAGAGAGGAAGACAGAGTGACCCACACAGACACAGGGACACAGAGAAACAGAGAGGGAGGCAGAGACAGAGAGCGTTCTTCTGGGGGAGACACAGAGTGGCAGAGGAAGACTCCCTCCAGAAGCTGGTGAGGGTGATCCAGAGAGACATGGGGTATTGGCAGGAGCTGGTTGACCCCATCCCTGGAGGCACCCCCAGAGCGAAGGAGGAGGGGGCACGGCGGCCCACACTCCCACACGGGACTGTGTCAGCAGGTTAAAAATGGAACCGGCTGGGGCCTTTCCGTCATTTTTCCCCCCCTGGAAGAAAATTCTAAGTCCAAATAAGGCGCGGGCCGGGCGGCCGGTGAGCCGCCAAGTCCGGGCCGGCCGGCGGGCGGGCGAGTGGCGGCTGGCCCGCGGTGCGGCAGGAGGCGGCGCCCACGGAGGTTAAAAGGCCGCTCCTCCAGCCGCGCCTCACACTCGGCCGCAGCCCCGCCGTCGTCGCAGCCATGGAGGCCATCAAGAAGAAGATGCAGATGCTGAAGCTGGACAAGGAGAACGCCATCGACCGCGCCGAGCAGGCCGAGGCCGACAAGAAGGCCGCCGAGGACAAGTACAAGCAGGTGCGCCGGGCGGGCGGACCGCGGCGACGACCTCTCTGCGCAGAGCCCCGGGGCCAGAGCGAGGGGACCCACTCAGGCCCGAGTGAGGCGGCTGGACCCACCACCACTGGGGACAGTGGGGGCCCGAGGGGAGGAGGGAGAAAGAGGGTGGCCGGCAAGCCCGCATTCCCAGTGACCGACCAGCCTGAGCTGCATACTCTGTGCACACCCGTGTACGTGTGAGTGTAGGTGTGTTTCAACTGGAGGGAAAGAGGTCGGAGGGTGGCAGTGATGGTGAGAACATGTGCATTCAAGGACAGGTGTGAAAAAGTGTCTGTGTGTGTTCGCGTACATGCGTGCGTGCGTGCGCAGATGGAGAGTAGAGTTTATACAGAAGGGAGAAGCTGGGTCTGTGTGCACATTTGTACAAAACGTGGTGTGAAAGCAATCGTGCGTCTTTTACGTGTCAAGATAAGTAAATGCTTATGACAGCAGGTGTTGGGCATGTGTGTCTTAGGGCAGTGTGTTCCTGTGAGCAGGAGTGAGCAGGGTTGGTGTTGGGGTGAACATGTGTTGGGGGTGAGCATGGCAGCACACAGGGTGTGTATTTCTGTGGGCACATGTCACTGGCAAAGAGTGACACCTGTTTTGGGGGGAATTGAGACAAGTGTGCGTGTGTGTGTCAAAGTGCGAGTACATGTGCATACCATGGTGGCATGTTTATGTTGGGGGATGTCTGTGTGTTGGGTGTGTTTGTGTGTCAAGTTGGATGTGTGTGTGTTGGGGTTTGTGTGTGTTGACCTGAGTAGTCAGGATTGGCCTACATGTTGGAACGTGTGTTTTGGGTGAGTGTGTGTGACGTGTGTCGAGTGTGTTGGACTGTGTGTGTGTCTGACAATTGTATGTCAGGGTGAATGGGTCTCTGTTGGAGATTGTTGTGTCGGGATGTTTGTGTGTCAGGGTGAGCGTTTGTTGGAGTAGATCTGTGTGCGGTTAATGTGTGTGTGCATGTTTGATAAGGATCTCTCCGTCAGGGTGGATAGGTCTATGCTGGGGATGTTTGTGTGTCATGGGGAATGTGTGTGTTGGATAGGGTGACCAGACGTCCCACTTTTGGCGGAACAATCCCGATTTAAAACAAATTTTTCCACATCCCACGGTGTTTTTTAAAAGTCCCAATTTTTGGAAAGAATGCACGACAAGCTAGGGAACAGTAGGAGAATAGGAAGGGAATAATATACCCCCTCTACCCTCTCCTTCCCCCCCCCGCCCCCGGTCAATGATGTCCCACTTTACCATTGTTAAAATCTGGTCACTTTAGTGTTGAGGTGGTCTGGGTGTGGTAGGTATATGTTTCAGTTTGGAGCATGTGTCTCAGCACAGGGTGAGCATGTGTATTGGGGTGGTGTGTGTATGTGTGTGTATCAGATATATGCGCCTCTCTCAGCAATGGTGGGCGCATGTGTGCCTGCTGTGAGCATGTGTTGGGGTGGACACATCTGTGGGGGCGGGGATGGATGCGGTGTCTGTGTGCGGGAATGCATTCCTCTGGGTGGGGGAGGGTGGGGGCCTGGGGAAGAGGTGGGTGGAGAGCTGAGGGTGAGCCTAAGAGCTTTGTGCTGTCCATGGGGGGGACTCTCCATCCCTGTTGGAAAGGCAGGTGGTCTCCAGAGGTGACCCTCAGAGGGCATGGAGACGGGCCCCCTACCCTCATGGCCAGAGCTTCTAGCTGAGTCCGGGGCTTTGGCCCCGGACTCTCAGGGGAGCCCGTGGGGGACAGGCAGCGGCCATAAGTCCGGACTGAACTGACATTAGCTGTCCTGGGCCTAGGGAGCTGCAGCATCCACGGGAGGAGGCCGTGGGTCCTGCCCTGCCCACAGCAACCTATTTCCTACAGGCTCCCCACTCCCTGCCCTCAGGTGTGCCCAGCTCTCAGATAAACCAGGGAACACTCACCCCATGGCACCAGTACCCAGCCCAATCCGGTGCCAGCCCAACCCTCGATTGGGTCCCAAGCAAATCGCAGCTCCACCCCAGGGCCACCACGCAGC
The DNA here is from genome assembly GCA_004026705.1 of Nesogale talazaci. Classification (NCBI taxonomy): domain Eukaryota; kingdom Metazoa; phylum Chordata; class Mammalia; order Afrosoricida; family Tenrecidae; genus Nesogale; species Nesogale talazaci. The sequence continues at coordinate 2 of PVJH01026261.1, read as the reverse complement.
CT
>PVJH01026260.1:0-30130 GCA_004026705.1 Nesogale talazaci | reverse complement strand
GGGACTTGCCCCTACTTGCAATATTCTTCGCATTTATCTAAGCATTAACCATCTTTTAACTCCAGGAGTGGGATCCCATTCCTCTAGAGCAGTGGTTCTCAACCTTCCTGATGTCTTGACGCTTTCATACAGTTCCTCATGTTGTGGTAACCCCAACATGATTTTCATTGCTACTTCATAACTGTCATTTTTCTACTATTGTGAATCGTCATGTAAATATCTGATATGCAGGATGTATTTTCATTGCTACAAATGGAACATAATAAAAGCATAGTGGTTAATCACAAGAATAATATGTAATTATAGATTGTGAAAGATTTATTTCTAATGACAAACAAATGAAATGTGGTCTTGAAGCATGGTGTAGCACGGCGGATCTGCATGTGGGCAGACTCGCCTGGAAATGGATAGAGGAATCGCGTCTCGGTTTCTAAGACCATTGGCACTATACCTTAGGTGACCCCTGTGAAAGGGTTACTCAATGTCTACAGGCACTGGGACCCACAGGTTGGGAACCACTGCTCTGCTGGTAGGCCAATTTGACAATAGCCATTGTGTTTGATGATTAGAAATAGGCAACTTTCTCTTCTTTGAACATATTATGTTTATCTTTTTTAAAAAAACCTTTTCTGCTTTTGCAGAATTTACAGTAATTGTTCTGACAATATTTGTAGTTCTTTGAAGACTTTCGGGAATTGCATAATTCACTCATAATATCTTGTGTGAATCTGGAGCACAACACAGAGCTGAACTGAGTGACAACATGTCACCCTCTGGTTGTTTGGCATTTTTCCTCTTTATATTATACATTTGTTTACTGAAATAACAAGGGAATAAAAATTCAGTATTTCACCAAATGTATGAATTTTATGAAATGAATCAATACAATATTATAAGTATAGTTTTATTAAATTGTTTATACCTATGAATGGAGTAAATTTTACTATGGGCACCTTAAATATACTGTTCCTCAAATGAATGTTAAAAAAGAAAAAAAGACTGTAAATTTTTGATTTAGACATTAGGAAGCTTCCTAGTCACCCACCCTGGAGAGAACCCTGATTCTCAAGCATTGGATTTGTGGGTGCCACTTTAACTACTGGTTTGCCAAACTCAACAAAAACATCAGGCATTGGTTCTGCCAAACCGGCGCAGGCCAACTGAATCTTACTCCTGGGGACTAGAGGGCAACACTCAACAGATTTCCTCCCAACCATAGGATGGGCATACATAGATAGCCATACCAGTGTTACCACTAACAGAGAGGCAACCTTAAGAGCCAGGCTTCTTAAAAAAACCCTTATAGTAACATAGACATTCCAAATGTCTGTATTACTAGGAGGGGTAGGAACAAAGAGGAGTGGAAAGAAAACATCTAAGAATCTACCTAAAATAATTTTAAAGGAGAACAAAGCATCACTATAACACTAAAATTAGAAAAAGGGGAAATACATGATTAAAAGCAGAAAGGTCAGAACAAACAAGTTATGAATCAATCAGTCCAAAAGAGAAACTCATATTATTAAATCAAGACCAGATTAGAAAAATACATTTTTAAAAGATTATCAAATGTGATTATTAATAAAAACACACAGATATACCTTCAAAAGTTGTAAGAGAGCAAGTGGTAGGTTGTTAGAAAACAGTAGACTTGAATAGACTAAGAACTTTAGAAATTATTGGTTTTTTTTTTTTTTTTTTTTGTGGGCATCACTGCTCTCCGGCGGTGGGAGTAGGAGGCCCAGCCCCACTGCTGGAATTGAACCTCCGTCCCAGTGGGCCGCAGTCCCGTGCACAACCACTACGCCACCGGGGCTCAGCCCCGAAATTATTGTTTTAAAAGATTCCTTTAGTCAAGTAATTTATTGGAGAATGCTTCTCAATTTTTCCCTGATTAGATAAGAATATTATGCCTTCCAATCTGCTTTACAAAGCAAATCAAGCTTTATTTTCCAAAATTACAATATATGCACAATGGTTCCCTATGAGTATGAATTTAATCATGAAAGAAAAATCTTAGTCGACAGAGTGTAAGACCACATTAACACAATTTTCTACTATTGTTATACTGCATGACTGAAAACATGGAAAACAATGTAATTCATTATGGGCGAGAGGATTGTAAGAATCATATCATTATTGCAATAAATGCTCATAGAAAACTAACACCCCCATTTGGAGGTTTTCGGCAGGGCAAACATTTCATCGGGTGGTCAGTCTATGCTCTTGTTCTTCGTGGTACTTGTGGCACTTGGTGGACTCAGGGTTGGCTTGGGCCATTGGAGTCCAGAAACTCGACTTTGTCTGCACATCCACTGCAGAGCTACCACCCAAGGGTTGGTGACATCACACAGCCAGAATGATGACTTATCTGTTAATTGTGGGAAGTTAATTAAGGACTAGGCCAGTGGTTCTCAACCTAATGCTGCTACCCTTTAATACAGGTCCTCATGTTGTGGTGACCCCAACCATAAAATTACTTTCGTTGCTACTTCATAACTATCGCTTTGCTACTGTTATGAATCAGGCGATCGCTGTGAAAGCGTCGTTTGACCCCCACAAAGTGGTCGCGACCCACAGGTTGAGAACCGCTGGACTAAACACTCTAGCCCCTCTCTTTTTGTTTTTTTTTTTTTTTTGGGGGGGGGGGCATCACTGCTCTCCGGTGGTGGGAGTAGGAGGCCCAGCCCCACTGCTGGAATTGAACCTCCGTCCCAGGGGGCCGCAGTCCCGCGCACAACCACTACGCCACTGGGGCTCAGCCCTAGCCCCATCTCTTTAAGGTTTTCTTTTGCTAAAATTAGCTTATTAGCTTGTAAGGATGAATCTTTTTCCCCCCCAATGATTTTATTGGGGGGGGGTCTTACAGTTCTTATAACATTCAATACATCATTTGTATCAAGCATATTTGTACACATATTGCCATATTCATTTCCAAAAATTTTCCACTTGAGCTCTTGGTATAAACTCCTCCTGCCCCCCCCCCTTTTTAATGAGTCATTTTACTGGAGCCTCATACAACTCCCATCACGATCCATACAAACATTAATTGTACGCAGGTCACATTTGCACACCTGTTGCCATCATCACTCTCAAACATCCTCCCTCTACTTAGGCCCGTGGTACCAGCTTCCCATATTTCCCTTCTCTTCCCCCTCCCCATGAACCCTTTACAAATTGTTATTAATTTTTCATATCATACACTGTCCAATGTGTCCCTTCACTTACTTCCCTGTTGTCGGTGCCCCAGAAAGGAGATTATATGTAGATCCCTGAAATTGGTTCCCCCTTTCTATTCCACCATCCCTCCACCCTCCCACCACAAGTCCTGAAGGAACATCTATCCTAAATTCCCCCATGTTTCCAACTCGTAAGGATGAATCTTGATAATGTCAAACCTTCACAAGGCATGGAACGCTAAGTTCCTAAGATCAGTGCATCTTCTTCCCTAAGGATGATGTGTGGATTGCTAAGTAACGGAGGGGCAAGAGAATCCACATATAGCAGGGACGAAGGTACCACGAGGGAGCTCTGTGGCACTGTGGGTTAAGCGTTGGACTTGTGGGCTGCTCACCATATGGTTGATGGTTCATATCAAGCAGTTGCTCCACATAGAAAGATGAGGCTCTCTGCTGCTGTGAAGATCTGGTTTCAGAAACCCTGAGGAGTCATTCGACTGTGTCCTGGAGGGTCGTTGTAAGGTGCCTTCAACTCTCCTGCAGTGGGTTTGGCTCGGCTTCGTGGAAACAGCACTCGCACCCTGTGGTGGCAGGTTGTCATCCACGGGTTTCTGATGCATCGCGATCGTACGGCCATCCTGCAGCATGCTCGTGGTCACTGACGTACTTACCTTCACCGTTATGGCTGCTGTGTCCGTTCATCTCCATGGAGGTTTCCCTCCGTTGGGGGGACCCTCACATTTTCTAATGAAGACCAAAGACTGCATGCAGCCTTTGGTATGAATTACAGTTTAATGTAAAGAAAACCAAAAGCTTCGCGACTGGACCAGTAGGTAGCATCGTGATAAATGGAGAAGTTATTGAAGTTATCAAGGATTTCATCTTACTTTTGACATGCTCACAGAGGCAGCAGTCAAGTGATACACGGCATAGGGTAAATCTGCTACACAAGATCTCTTTAAAGTGTTGAGAAGCAAGGAGGTTACTTTGAGGACTACCTGGTATTTTCAACTGCCTCGTATACATGTGAAATTTGAACAGTGAATAAGCAAAACCAAACAGAATCAATGCATTTGAATTATGTTGCTGGCAAAAAAATAGAGTGAAGGTATCTTGGACTGCCAAAAGTACAAACGAATCTGTCTTGGAATACAATCAGAGTGCTCACACCAGGTAAGGATGGCGAGATTTCATCACAGACTTTGGGCATGTTCTTAGGAGAGGCCAGTCCCTGGAGAAGGACATCGTGCTGGGTAAAGTACAGGGGCCGTGCAAAAAGAGGAAGAAGGCCTTTGACGGGATGGACTGGCACAGTGTGCCTGCAACAGAGAAACTGCATGGGATCAAACATAAGAACAATTGTGAGGGAGACGCAGTGCTTTGTTCTGTTGTGAGAAGGTCACTATAATGCACAACTGACTCAATAGCACCTGAAAACAACAACAATAAGAGACTTTACTAAATATGATGGCCTTTTCTAGCAATTGGTCTTTCTTAATGACCTTTCCAAAGTAAATGAGTCAGAGTCTGGCCGTCCTGATTTATAAGAAACATTCTGATTCTATTTCTTTTACAATGAATTGGTTTGCTCCTTTGGCAACCGGGGATAGATATGAAATTCTTTGCCAGGACCACAGTTCAGAAGTATCAGTTTTCTGTCTCCCTCTTCCATTATCCAACTTTTGCAAGAATGAGGTGATGGCAAAGACCCCTGCTTAGGCCAGGAGCACTTCTGTCATCGATCTAACAGCTGTGCTTCTTAGAACTCTCATCCTAGGGAGAAACTGGCCTGTGGGAACAATGGGAATATCAATGGCATGTGAAGGCCATGGGCCATTTCCTTCTACAGTGACCTCTGCTTTCAGACAATGCAATGCCTACTGGCAAAAGCATCCTCTAGTTTGGACAGGGTGGGAATAGTTCTTGCCATTTTTGGACTTTTATGTTTTTTTCTCCATTCTTTCCCTGGCAACTATCAGCTGCATGAAGAAATATGTTTAACTGGGTTACAGGTCAAAGAGACCACACTATCCTCCATATATATGTCCCGGCTACGCCTTTCCCAAGGTCATCTTGGTCCCAGGTTTCCTACTAACTAGAGAGGCAAAGTCAGTGACATTGCTGAATGGGCAATTAGGTCTTCCAAGAGGAAAAAGAAACAAAAAGTATACCGATAGGAAAGAAAGAAGTGTTTTACATGACATCATTCTCTATCATCGTTAGGAAATTATATACCAATAAAATCCACTTTAAATGACGAGTGTTAACAATGGGAGAAAGATGAGGTTAGCTGATCTCATAAAGACTTCTAGTCTTGGAGCACTTCTATTCTGTTGTACAGGAATTAATTCTATGGAAATTTGACTTTAGTAAAGATACGGGATAAAAATTCATTTGGAACAACTATAATCCTATGTCCTCTGGCACACAGCTAGAAAATGTAATGAAAGAGACCCCATTTATAATACTGACCCCCCAAATTAAATAAGTGGGTATTAATTTAAATCAGAAAACTAGAGGCTTATTTAAAGATGACATAAAGTCTGATGATAGAATTTTTTTTTTTTTAAAAAGGCTTAAGTGGAGAAATAGAATTCGCTACATGCTGGGAAAACTAAATATAGTAAAGATGACAACATTCCCTAAAATTATTATGTAGATTTAATAAAATACTGACTTTACAGAACTTGATACTCACTCTAAAACACATGTGTTGGAAAAGAAAGCAAAAATACTAAAGGAAAAACATGGAAGTTATGACAGTGGTTTTAAACTCTCAAAGATGAAAGCGCTATAAAAGTTACTTTCTAAATATATGCTATTAGTTGAAATAGAAAAAAAAACCCTTTAAATAGAACTCAGAAAGAAATATAAAGAGTTCATAGTCAACAGGTCAGAAGCCATCCCATTACAGGGGTATAACGTATCAGTGAACTAGCTGGAGCGTGAACAGTGATGCAAGATGTGAATTAGAAGTCTAACATCATGCTAACTTACCGGCTAAAGAAGTTACAGTACATTAGAAGAAAACAGAGACCATATTTACTCTGACTGTGGAAAGAAGACAATTGTATAACTGCCCCTCGATGTAGAATATTAATGCACACAAAACCAAACCCAAATTCGGTGTCACTGAGTCAGTACCACCTCAAAGCCGTCATGGAAGACGGAGGAGAAAGGCTCTCGAGAGTTTTGGAGGCTGTAAGTCTTCACAGGAGGACACTGCCATGTTCTACTCCCACTTTGTGGCTGGTGGGTCTGAACTACCAATCTCACAGTTAGCCACACAATGCTTCACTCACAGTGCCACCAGAACCCCTGTCTCTCACACAAGGTAAGTGCAAAGAGACAAAACTTTCGATCTAACCCTCCCCTCCCAAATACATCAAATAACATCAAGTCTTCTATCAGCTGTCAAAAGGTCAGAGTTTAAGTGATTCTCACCAGCATAACCTTGGATTCCTGGTTATGGCACAATCATTGAGGACTTGACGATTAAACAAAAAGAGGCTGACATTTTGAACCTCCTGGCTGCTTTTCAAGCAAAAGATGTGGTCATCCGCTTCCATAAAGATTTACAGCCATGGGGCTGAGCCCCGGTGGCGTCGTGGTTGTGCGCGGGACTGCGGCCCACTGGGACGCAGGTTCACTTCCAGCAGTGGGGCTGGGCCTCCTACTCCCACCGCCGGAGAGCAGTGATGGCCCACCCCACCCCACCCCACCCCCCCCAAAAAAAAAAAGATTTACAGCCGTGGCCGTGGCAACCCGATAGGGCAGTTCTACTCTGATCTTCAGATCCAAAGAGAAGCTGCATTAGGTAAATCAGCAGCACAAGACTTCTTGAGCGTATGGAAGGGCAATGATGTCATTTGAGGACTAAGGAGCACCTGGCCCAAACCAGGGTCTTGTGAATTACTTCTTCACATGCACATGAAAGTTGGACATCAGATAAAAAGGACTGAAGAAGCAGCGATGCATTAGAATGATGGTCCTGGAAAAGAACACTGAAAGTACCGTTGACTGCTAAATAGGCAAATCCATCTGTTTTGGAAGAAGCCTGGCCAAGAGCACTCCGAAAAGTTAAGGGGGTAAGACTTCAGCTTTCATCCTGTGGACGTGTTGTCAGGAGAGAGCGGTCCCTGGAGAAGGACATCACGTTTGGTAACGTTAGCGGGGCAGCAAGAAAGAAGAAAGGCCCTCACCGACCCGTCAGTCGACATCCCAGCTGCAACCACAGGTGGAAGCGTCAGAACGATTGGGAGGATGGCACACGGGCAGGCATTTCTCTGTCCTGCATGAGCACGCTGCAGGTCACAACCGACTGCAGGGCCCCGAACGCCGCCACCATGACCTTCGGGTTCCCTATGAATTGGAATCTACTTGACAGCAATGGGCTTGGCTTACTTGCTTTTAATCCACAGCTTATAAATACAGAGGGTCAGGCCGAACCTCGGTGCTGTAGTGGTTGAGTGTGGGCTGCAGCCCACAGGGTTGGTGGTTCAAATCCAGCAGCAGCTCTCCAGGAGCAAGGCTGGGCTTCCTACTCCCACCCGGGCAGTGATGCCCCCCCCAAAAAAAAAATAAAATAAAATAATTAATACAGAGGATCAATACCCAGATTTTATCTGGAAAAGTGCCCCAAGAATATGAACCTGGAAAAAGTCTACAACCTGGAAAAGAGATAGAAGGAAACAGTGAAGGGTCATGTTAAGGTAGCTAGAGCTCTCGAACTTGGCAAAAATAAATGAAGATGATAAAACCTCAATGAGGCCAGGAGTCTGCTGCTAATTGAAGAGTTGATGGTGTGAGCCCACAGGAGAACTACATGACAGTGGCTCCCGTACGGATAAAAGGCGTGGGAACTGTAGGGGGAAGTTGGAGCTTCCCTCTAGGTTGCTAAGTGTTGGAATGGGCCCAGCGCCTAAGGTCTTGTTTGAGGTTTGGGGTACACAGAGCCTAGCTCCACTGCTCAGCATTCTACCCATTTCCCCAGTTCCTCTCAGATGTGGGTCCCAGTCGTGTTTTGCAGGTGTTGCCTGGTTCCTTGTGCTCAGGTTCTCATAAGTGAATCTGAGTCTGGCTTTCCCTTTCCCCAGATCTTGGGACTGCTGCCACGTTCCAGTGACCCTACCACTGTGGTTTCCCCTGGCTTTTCCCCATGTCTTTAAGGGCACGAGTCCTGGAACAAAGTTCCAATGACTGTCACAGGACCTGCCTTTCTGTCAAGCTTGGACACTTTCCCGTTAGCTGCATGCCACCCCAGTTGTGTGGCTTAGGTTCCAAGGCAGGATTCTTATTCCGACCCATCCCAGAGAAAACAAGCTTATGATGGATCATGGAGATCACGAGAACACAGGGGAGACTACCAATGAGCTTTTCGGAACGCAGCTTGGAACGGTGACGCCGTGTCCCTATCTTCGACTTACTAATTCTACTTTGGAGAATATAATCCAAGGAAAGAAGTGACAAGATGACAACAGGAAGTAGTGCGAGGGGTTCATGGTAGCAGTACTGATAACAAGGTGACACGAAGAGAACGCGACGAAGGAAAGGGACGGAAAGGAGAGTTGAACGTCGACGATGACAGAGAGAGGGTTGATGAAGCGAGGGGCAGTAACAAAGCAGAGTGCTGTATGACAACTGAAAAACGGCAGCTAGAGAGACCCAGCACAAGCACGGGGGGGGGAGGGGTGTCTCAGTAATAGTGGGTATTAGAAGTGAAGGGGTTGAAACCCCTCACCGTCCCTCTCCTACTCCTCATCGCTGCCCCCCCTACAAACCTTTACTCTCTCGCTTGGAAAACTGGAAAACTCAACAGAAACAGCGGGGGTAAGGATAGAATAATAAAGAGATAAAAGAAGAAGTGAAAGGACTTGAAAGTTACTTTCTTCAAACCCTTGGGTTTACCCCTCAATGCCTTGAGTCACTAGTCCTCTTTCTGCTCCTTTTCACTCTCCCCTGCCCGCAAAATGAGAAAGTTGTTTGTTTGTTTTTACCACTCTGGTTTCTTTTCTCCCATCCCCCCCACCCCAGGTACATCTTAAAATACATGTTTAAAATGCATGTTCAGAGGTTTCCATGCTGTATACAATTCATGTATAATTGTTGGGATTTAATATGTATAACATATTCCATATTTCGATCATGTCAAGTAGAATTGTACAATTGCATTCCACGATCAGTTTCCAACCATTCTTCTTCTACATGGACTCCTTGACAGTGTCTCTCTTTGACCCCCCTGTACCCCTTCCCCCCGCCCCCCCCTCCGAACTCCTCCTTTTACTGGCTGTCCCTAGAGATTCATCAGTCCTGAGTTTCTTATACTGACAAACAGAAAAGCCTATAACACAGCTTCAAGAGGGTGACCTCCAATGACACGACACCTCTGAGATACACCGTACTGTGAGCGAACAAATCCACGCAGGACAATAAAAAACAAAAAGACAGAAAGTTTTGGAAACTAGATCAGGTTCATCCTGCGTCACAGGGGGGGAATCTACTGACCAAATTTCACTGTGCAGCTCAGATTTATGCCTTTGATCAGCTATCTTCCTCTCTCACAAGCACTCTGTTCAGTGACCACTTTCCTCCCATCCCCCAATTTTAGATAGGACGAGTTCTCCAGAGGCTTAATTCCTATGCAGTTCCACAAATAAATCTTAAGCTCCCACTGCCATCCATCCTCTTCACCGGACTCTCACAGTTTAGGCTCTGATACTGAGCCCTCCTTCAACTTCAGATTATACAGACTACAATCCTTTGGTGATGAATGATGGTGTGCTCCTTCCAGGTGGATTTACTTGACATCTCGTTTAGATGACATCTCGTTTGAAGACAAGCCTTTAAAGGCCCAGAAGGTGTTTTCTCTGCTATCCAGGCACCATCTAAATTCTTTGCCATATTTTACTATAGCACCCGTCTCTTCTGTGTTCCCTTTCTGAGGGCAAGTTTCGAACAGGACCGTTGTGACAGTCACCTAATCTGGTGTCAATTTGAGGATTGAGAGTGTAGGGGAGGAGTCTAGACTGTCAATCTGGAGATAGTCGATGAGACCTCTGTGTGGGCATGGCCTTCCCCTCTGAGAATTCTGGGGAATCTGGCAGTATTTTTCCCCGTTGGAAGTGAGAGACTCACAACTCACTCCCTTGGACACAGTCGACTGACAAGGCTGGCTCCCTGAGGAGAAGCCACATGGACCTACCCAGAAACCTGGACCTAGAGAAGTCATGCAGGGGCCCCTGCCAGCGCTGAGATGTTTACGACGACACTGGATCCAAAAGCATTCTACCCATCTGGCTTATGCCCGTCGTGCATTCGATGTCATTGCGTGTGTTTTGTGAGTCTGAAGAACACAGACTGGGATCAGACATATGGGCTGATATCAAACTTGTGGGCTTTGACTGGACTGGGTTGGGATGTTTTCTTAATGTTCATTTCCGTTTGTATATAAACTTTTTTTTTTTTTAAGGCATCACTGCCCTGGTGGTGGGAGTAGGAGGCCCAGCCTTTGCTCCTGTTAGCGGGAATTGAACCTCCGTCCCAGTGGGCCGCAGTCCCACGCACAACCACTACGCCACCGGGGCTCAGCCATAAACTTCTTTCTTATACACATATGTGTGTTTATGAATTTCTCTAGTCTACCCAGATTAACACAGTCATGATGTAAGAAATAATTATTCTTAAGCAGACGGCAGGATTAAGTGCGAATCCAACACACCCATTCCTGGACCTATGCTCCGCCTGTAACTTGGGGATTGATACCTATGTCATATGATCCTATGGTTCAATCACACTAAACAGGATTATACATTTGCTTCCATAATCCGTCTCCAAACACACTTTCCCTTCCTGAACTCCATGGTATCATCTCCTTCTTATCTCCCCCACCCTTCTTTATCCAACTTCCCCACCTCCTCCCCCCAAAATGGAATTTTAAGAAACTTTCAAACCATGAAAAAAAATGCCAAGCTTTCAGATTAGCTTACAAAAACAGTACAAAGACCTCTCATATACTCACCAAAATTTAGTGTCTTAACAATGGCATTCTTGAAAGACATCTGCCAGCCAAACTTTAACTGGACAGTGTCCATCAAAATGTTAAGTGCATTTACCTTTTGACCCTACAACCCCACTACTGGGACTGTGGCCTGGGCATACAGCGTACATCATAGAAAATGGTGCAGAACTGTACAGAAGAGCAGACGACTGGCGAAAATCCCCGGAGTCCACCGAGGAGGGTTAAAGGAGCTGTGACACACTCCACATCACAGACGACGGATGTTTGTTCTCCATTCTGACTCACGGCCAGCCCCAGCGTGCAGAGCAGAACGGCTCCGTGGAGGTAGAGGGAGCCACAGAATGGACTTCTGCTCTTGTTGTCCTCCAGCCCACTTGACTCAAAAATGACCCCACATGTGCCGAGCGGAACAGCTCCACGGGGCCTTAAGGGCTGCCACTTTCAGAAGCAGATTTCTGGAGCTGTATTCTGGGAGGTCTCTGGGTGGGTTCAAACCATCTTCTTTCAGCTAGCAGTCAAGCACTTAGCCTTGTGCGCCACCCAGGACAGCTTCATAGAGTGCCAGGCTGTGGGGGGAGAGGGTGAGGGAGAAAGACCGGGAGAAGAGAGAGCTGCACACTTGTATTAATGCTTCAGGGTCACTGTCATGAAGAGATCACTGAGAAGATGGGCGCTACAGCAAAGTGTGGCGACGACACTAGATGGTACCTGGCTCTCAAAAGGACTAGCACCCGGGGCCTAAGAGGCTTCTCTTCACACAAGCAGGCATCCGAAGTATGAATGCAGTCCACGTGGAAGCACACCTGCCTGTGTGATCCAAGGATTGCAAACAATAAAAATCCAAATCTGAAGGAGGTTATGGTATCAGGGCTTAAACTGTGAACACCTGGTTTGCAGATGACAGTGGATGACAGTATGGATGACAGTGGGAGTCCACGATCTGTTTGCAGGGTCTACTTGTGGATGAAGCCTCAGGTGAATTCCCTGTGACCGTGGTTGAGAGGCAGGAACAGCCTTGCTACCAGACAGCACTGCAAAGGCTATTGTAGCAGATGAAGTTAGGCCAAAAGGTAAAATATCATCATTTGATCTCCCTTGGGCCCATCGTTTCTTAATTATTTGTTTTTTAAAAAGCAACGGGGAGATCCTCGTCTATTAAACCTCTCGTGGTCAGGGATGTGAGTGGCCTTGCTGTCGTGCAGAGTGCATTGGAAAGTGGGCTATTTACCGCAGGTGCGGTTGAGTTAAAATGGACCACCTTATCATTAGAGCTCCCTTTTGATCCGTTTTAAAGTTGTTCTAGCTTTTATTAAGTTCTGCTTTCTTTTCATTTGAGGTTTTAATCTGTTTTAACGTATCATGGTTGTTACTTTAATATTTTCCTGTCTTTGAAATACAAAAGAGGTCAATCTATAGAGACAGTAACTGAACGAATGGTTCCTGTGGGTATGGCAGGGGGCGTTAAAGGGGTGGGGAATGGGAAGCGAATAACACTAAGAATGAAGAGAATATTCCCAAAATGGTTGTGGTGATGATTGTACAACTTTTCTTGTTGTAAGTGAACATTGAATTGTATGATAAGACTGGGCTGAGCCCCGGTGGCGTAGTAGTTGTGCGCGGGACTGCGGCCCACTGGGACGGAGGTTCATTTCCAGCAGTGGGGCTGGGCCTCCTACTCCCACCACCGGAGAGCAGTGATGCCCAAAAAAAAAAAAAGAATTGTATGATAGACTAATAAAACTTAATTTTGGGGGCTGAGCCCCAGTGGCGTAAGTGGTTGAGTGCGGGACTGCGGCCTGCGGCCTTGGAAGTTCAAATCCAGCGGTGGCTCTCAGGAGCAGCACTGGGTAGCGCCCATGACCACAAGAGGCAGTGATGACTCCCCACCCCCCCAAAAAAAAAAAACTTAATTTTTTTCCAGGAAAATAGAGTAATGCATGTTATATGCCACCTTCTTTATAAGAAAAGGAGAAATAAAATTATATGCTTCTTTTTACATAAAGCATCCGGGAAGACATGTTTATCTCGGAAAAATGTAAATGTATCACTTATGCAAAATATTTACATTAATCTTTAAAAAGTAAACGAATGGGCTGAAATGGATAATTCCTAAGGATCTACTGTTCCTCTTAATTTTCTACAATTACAGGATGTAACTTATATCCAACCTATAATAATATAAATAATGACAGTCTTTATTTGTAAGGATGCTTAAGGTTGTAATTTTTATAAAATTTGACATTGTGGCAACTTATTTAATACAGCTCTTCCAGCCAGTGTTTGCCCCACCCGCTAATTGACTGGGTATGTGTATGCAAATGAGATGCTGGTGATGCACCAAAGGGATCCAGTTATTTGCTAAAGATGTAAGGAAGGGTCACAGCACCCTTGAGGGGTGGAACCATGTAAATGAGCACTGTTTTGATGAGCTTTCATTTCACTTGACAAGGCTTTTGTGGGCGAGGTGACGAATGTTTTCCACTGGTTTGACTGATGTTTGCTTTCAAGGCCATAAGAATAGAACCACATCTTGTCACGCGTAATGATCTTGGGGAAAAATAGTTTGGGTTACTTTGGAGTTGTTCTTTCAAAACAGGGCATGTTTCCACTCAATGGTCTTTCTCCAGGACAGTCAGAAGCAGCGGCACAAATTTCACAGCGACCCTTCTCACTCCCAAACCTTTTGTTACAATTCGTTGAAATGTTGTCTGCAAGCATGGTGTGGCATGGGGAACAAGTCTTCATGCCCAGAACTCATATATGGGCAGATCTGCCTCGCGACAGACGTGTTTTCCGATGGTCACAGATGATCCCTGTGAAAGGGTCACTTGACCCCCAAAGGGGTCGCGACCCACATGCTGTGGATTGCTGTGTGTTCCGGGGAACTCCCACCTTCTGGAGTCTCCATGTCAGTCGGTACATGCCTTCCTGCGTGTGGGTGACACTGACAGACAGGATGGGAACACTGAGACAGGCGGCAGCTAGGTACGGTACCCGGTAACATTCCAGGTAGGACCATGTGATGCAGTACAGGGTCCTGACAGGCAGGCAAAGAGCCCGTAACGGTAGGAGAGAGACACAGAGTCTCTCCTGACATGCAAAGCCCTGCCTGTCAGGTTGGTTGGTGTGTTTTCATAGCGACACTAAACCATCTGAGTAATCGTGAATTACACTACTGATGCATGTGGTCATGTGTCTCTCATCACAATGGGCAGTTCTCCCACTACTCTGTTTTCCTCAGGAAAACACCATTTCTCTAATGATACAAGATGTCAAAGATGAGAAGATGAGCATATGAAATTCCGTTTAAACTGGAGGTAGTAAAATAAGCAAAAGAACATGGAAACAGAGCAGTGGTCAGACAATTTGAGCCACCTCCAACTGAAAAAAAATGATGTGTGTGTGTAGAGAAAAGAGAAGGATCAGCGGCAAAAACTTGATAAAATTATGTACACTTTCCATGGGCACACTGAAAAATGGCCACAGTTAGAAGTGGACATGAAAGAATGGATCACATCACAGGAAAAGGCTTCACAGTTTCTATAAAAATGATCATCTATGGGGCTGAGCCCCCGTGGCGTAAGTGGTTGAGTGCAGGACTGCAGCCCACGGGCTTGGCGGTTCAAATCCAGCGGCGGCTCTCAGGAGCAGCACTGGGTAGCTCCAGACCACCAGAGGGCCGTGACGCCAAAAACAAAACAAAACAAACAAAAAAAGGATCATCTATGAAGCCAAACGCATTGCTGTAGAAAAAGGCATTAAGGATTTTACTGGCTCATCATCATGGTGCTGTAGATTTATGAGGCGAGGTGGCCTCACTGTGCTCACCAAAACTAGAATTGCATAAAGTATGCCACCAGAGTATGAATCAAATAAGTGATTATGAGCAGCAGAGCTTCATAAATTCTGACACTAGTGATGATGAGTTTTTAGGGTTTCCAGAAAACTAGAAAAGTGCTTGAACCTCTAAGTCTTTCCTCATTTGTTAATGAAAGTGATGATGGTTCCTAACACCACTGTTGAGTTTACGCTGTAAAATATGACTTTAGGGCTGAGCCCCGGTGGCGTAGTGTTGTGCGCGGGACTGCGGCCCACTGGGACGGAGGTTCAATTCCAGCAGTGGGGCTGGGCCTCCTACTCCCACCGCCGGAGAGCAGTGATACCAAAAAAAAAAAAAAATGACTTTATTTTAACAAATATTTTAGTATACTGGTACTAGTTGGTACAGATTATCTTTTTCTTGTTTTCCTGCTCTAAAAACTGGTGCATCGGCTGAGCCCTGGTGGCGTAGTGGTTGTGCGCGGGACTGCGGCCTACTGGGATGGAGGTTCAATTCCAGCAGTGGGGCTGGGCCTCCTAGCCCCACCACCAGAGAGCAATGATGCCCCAAAACAAAAACAAACAAACAAACAAAAAATACTGGTGCATCTTATGGTCCAAAAAATATGATATATAATTTTTGTTGTTTGTTATATTCTTTATTAAGAACTTTCTCAAACCTGGTTTGCTTTTATTGATACTAAATTTGAGTGGGTGCCAGTCCATCATTATGATAATCCAACCTGGGCTTGTCCAGAACAAGCTAGACAGCCTTCCTCACCATTCAAAGTGTCCTTCAATTTCGCTCATGACAAGTAGGAAGTCATTTATCCTTTCACCAATGATTCCTTACCCCTTGATGTCCCCTCTCTCAGTAGTATTAAAGCTGATCTTCATACTGGGGCCAGATATTTCATTAAGTAACTTATACTTCTGCCTTTATCTCAATAACTGCTTTCTTGTCTGCTTCCCTCACTAACTGTGTTCACTTTAAGGGCTGAGCCCCAATTATTCAATGCCTAAAACACACAGTTGATGTTCAGTAAATATTTGCTGTATTTATTTTTTTTAGAAAAACTGAACTAATGAATGAACAAAGAGCTGCTTGTGTCACAACAAAACTAAATTCAGATTAAATTAAAAGTTGGAGAGAAACTGTGATACCATAGTAAATTAACTATGTAACACATGAATCGCCTTTTGAAATACAGTATTTTATTTGCTAATATTTCATTCAAGCTTCATGTGTATACATTTATTCATGAGGGATGATAGCTTCTAATTTTCTGTTCTTTCAACATGCTAGAAATCTTGCAATTAGCACTATACTGACCTCATGAGATCGCCAGTTTTCTGAACTATTTTGAAGAGCTAAAATTTATCAGTTAATGTGTAAACTGAAACTGTCAAACCCAGAGAATGATTGCTAAAATGTTTCTATAATTAGAGAAATCAATGTGTTAATCAAGGTCAGTGGTTCAATTCCAACAGCCACTCCCTGAGCAAAACATGAAGCAGCCTTCTTTTATACATAGTATAGTCTCAGAATCCCTCAGAAGCACTTCTGCCTATCCTAAAAGGTTATTAGGGGTAGCAGTTATATAATCTACTGTCAGCTAGAGAGAAGGGATGGAGACCAGTCTGTCAAGCAGGTCAGAGCCAACGATGCTTCTGTGTGGGCATGGCCTTCTCCTGAGGATTCTGGGAGCGGAGAATACACACTCCCTGCAAGACATTCCTGCTGACAAGTCACCCAGAGCTTTGCTGACAAGGCGGAGCCCTGGAGCTGGAGGAACCACACGGAGACCCACACCAGTGCTGAAATGCTCCCACCACCACTGGATCCGCAAGACTTTCTACCCATTGGCCTGTGATCTTCCTGCATTCATTGCATGTGCTGCATGAGTCTGAAGAGGAATTTATGGACCGGTCTGGTATCAGACATATGAACTAATATCTGACTTATGGACTTGATGTGCACTGGGCTGGGATGTTGTCTTAATATAAAATTACTCTTTATATAAAGCTAGTTCTTATACACATGTGTGTCTGAATTTGTTTCTGTGTGTGAGAGAGAGAGAGAGAGACTGAGAGACAGAGAGAGAAAGAGATAGAGAAAGAGAGAGAGAGATAAGGCTCATGGAGAAATTCTATTATCTTTTAATTCCATTTTTATGAACTTTATGAAGGCCCCCTCACATTATAGGCAAAATATTTATTAATGAAATGCTGTCCAAAGCTCGTATAAGAAGAAAGAGAGCTAGGTCATCTTTTACTTTCACCCCAGTCCCTGGTTCGAATCACTTCCCTTTCAGAGGTGAGGAGACCATTTTGGAAGGTCCCAATGGCAAAGGCTTGTATTTACTTTTCTATCTCTCACATGGAGAAAGACAACCACGCTGCTTATTGTCTCCAGCTCAACTACAAGTCTCTTACCTTCCTTTGGAAATTAATTACAGACTCTCCACAGCCTAAAGTTGAAAGGGGGCTTGGAGAGCATGAACTTGGAGAGCATGAACTTGGAGAACATCAACTTTAGCTTTTTAAAGATGGATTAATATGTTCAGAAATGGAAATGACTTGCGCAGTACAGACAGATGGACCTGAGACCCCTTCGTGCAGTGGTCTCTAGCCCCGCTCCCGACAAGCATCCACGGAGTCTACGCTCCACACCCCCGCCCCTCCCTGGTGCAGAAAACACTGTGGGATCGAGTGCGCCATTGCGTTGATCCCACCTCACGGCAACCCTATTATGGCACAGCCCCTGTGACAGGCTTTGGAGTCTCTGAATCTTTACAAGTGGGGGGTATGTAAATCTCCCCAACACGGAACCCATGAACCAGCACTCCTCCACAGCGAAACCCTTTTGAAGGACAATATAACAATGGGAGCCTTCGCTCCGGAAGGAAAAATGTAGCACTATTATCCACATAGTGCACTGTCAAATGCCATTCGACGTTTATGATAACATTTGGTAGTTAGGAATATGCTTTCCACCTATCTCATTGGATTCTTTAAGAGCCCACAAAAACAGAAAGAGAAACAGTGCTATTCTCATTTTCATGGTAAGAAAATAAGTTCAGACAGCCGTGTGGCAGTCATGTGCTTATGTTAATTTTATGATTGAAATGTAGGGGTGGAGTCTAGCCTGTTCATTTGGAGATAGTCATTGAGAGGCCAATGAGGCCTCTATGTGGGCATGGCTTTCTCCTGAGACTTCTGGGAAATCTCGCAATATTTCCCTCAAGGAGATGAGAAGCCATTTCCCCAATTGTTGGGAGTTAGTCTCAGAGATGATGAATCGGGCTGAGCCCCAGTGGCGTAGTGGTTGTGCGCGGGACTGCAGCCCACTGGGACAGAGGTTCAATTCCAGCAGTGGGGCTGGGCCTCCTACTCCCACCACCGGATAGCAGTGATGCCCCCCCAAAAAATTTTTTAAAAAGACTTGATGAATCACAGACAAGACAATATGGCAGCATCCGAGACGCTGAAGGAGCCAGCGGAGAGACCACACGGCTTTGCCCTGATGGAGCCAGACCTCGGAAGCTGGGGCGGCCACATGGAGACCTCTGTCAGCAATGAGTTGCTTCTGCTGTTGATGGGCCCTGAGGCCTGGAAGCGAGGAGCCATGTGGAGACCCCTGCCAGGATTCTGCACCCACTGACCTGTGACTTCGTGAGTCAGAAAGAGACTTTATAGACTGATTTCGAGTATATGGGTTAATATCGGACTTAGGACTTTGAACTGAACTGGGCTGGGATGCCTTCTCAGTGTCACATTCCTTTGTATATAAACCCTTTCCTTATATCGATATGCTTGTCTATGAATTTGTTCCACTTGCCTGCCCGGACTAACACAGCCGCCTAACTTGTTCAAGATTCCACTGACAGCAACAGGCAAAACTGGAACCTGAACCAGCGACTGAAAACTGCACTACTCTGCTAAGGACCCTCGGGTGGGCTGCGCCTGACTTTGACACAGGAATGCAGCCAGAAGGCAAACCAGAAGACAGTGCTGTCTTCAAGAGCACAGGTTTTAGAAAAGTACAACCCCCTTAGAGTGACCCTGAGCCACAAGCGGACCTATCTATTTCAAGTCCAAAATTAAGTGTGCTGACAGGTGAAACCCACAGAAGAGAAGGGGGAGAATAGGCGTCCCAAGAGGTAATTTGCTTTTCTCCAAGACCGAAGTTCATTGTGCCAGCTAGAAGCACTATGTCATTTGGCCATCTCTTGATTACTACCTTTTACTCATGTATTAGGAGTTAAGAAGTTATAAGTATAATTCGTGCTAACAAAGACAGGTAAAAATTATTCCAAGATTATCTGAACACGGGAGACTAAAAGTCCCGGCCTGGTGTACTCGTATTGTAATTGTGGTTCCTCTAATTCATCAGAGGCTTCAAAAGTATGTTGGAATATTATTTAAAATCTCCTGTAAAAGAATAAGTTAAACAGCAAATAAATATAAAGCATATCACTGGTGATGGCTAGGAAACTTCAAAACAAAAATTAATCGCATTAGAACTAATTTATTGTGACTAAAAAATTTTAATAGTATTTAACCTTATGGCGTGAAACTCAAAATCCAACCCAGTCTGCCATTACGTGTCAGTGGGATGTTAAGCCTCCTTACTCACAGGGTTTGGAGTCGGAAGAACTGGATTGAAGATTCCGCGGAGTTACCACTGGCTATGACCCTGGGAAAGTTACTTAATGTCCTTGTAAAGAGTTTCCTCATGTGGAAAATGAACATAATAAAAATAACTATCTTTTCCCCCCCTCATCAGGTTGTTTATTGAAAAACATCAAAGTAATTCTGGATTTCCTCATCTACTAAATTATTTAGAAATCTATCATTTGAGTCTGGCCTAAAATGTACTTGCAAAGGAAAGGGCGAAGGTGATATCATGGGCTTTGCTGTTCTTGCCTCAGAGCCTCCAGCATCGACGATGCCTGGCTGGTAGAGGTGTGAGATGTTTGCATGAAAGGCATGAATCCAGAGCTCGGTGAGTTTCATGTTGGTGCCCAGATGTTAGCTATGTGTCCACAGCTTTCGTTGCTGAAAATTAATGTTTGGATTTGATCACAAAATTAATGTTTGGGTGTGATTAATTAGGGTTTGATCCCAGCCCTGCCAGTGCTGTGCAAAGAAGGGGTGCAGAATAAGAGGATCTTTCCTCATTAGAGAGTTACAGACCGTCCTTAAAATCCAGGGCGGTGGAAGGTATTTCCCATCGTTGTCCTTTTCCTGTTAAAAAAAAAGAAAAATGGGGCTGAGCCCCGGTGGCGTAAGTGGTTGCGTGCGGAACTGCAGCCCGCAGGCTTGGCGGTTCAAATCCAGCGGCGGCTGGTGCTACCCACGACCACGAGGCAGTGATGCCCACAAAAACAAAAACAAAAACAAAAAAAAAAAAAAAGAAAAATGTGGCTTAGGGTTAGGGTTAAAAAGAAAGAAAAAGGAAAAAAGCTAGATTTATTCATCTTAAGGGTGTCGTGTGTAACCTCCCAGACTACACATTCTTGGCGCAGTACAGCACAGAACATACCAAACCAAACCACTCCCACTGAGCCCTTTTCAGTCAGGGTGACCCTCCAGGGCAGAGCAGAAGTGCTCTGATGCGGGTTTCTGATGCGACAAGCCAGTGCTTCCTAGTGGCTGACAAAACACTGGGATGATCCAAGAGGGCTGAAAAAGCAGATTCCTACACTTTATCCTGGATTGTACAAACATCTCTAATTGCCAGAGGGGCCGGTTTCTTTCCCCCCTAGAAAAAGGTGTGGTGGTGGATCAAATAAGTTTGGGACCTACGATGTCAATATTTATAGAGTCAGAAAGCCTCCTGGTTCTCCCGTGGAGCAACTGGTGGATTTGAATCACTCACCTTGGGGTTGTCAGTCCCACTGGTAGCCCACTATGCCACCAGGGCTCCTTACAGAGCCTAGAGTGGTGCAGACTTGAGAAAGGGTGACTTGACTCTTCGTTACAACCGAGGCAGACGCGCCCCCAAAGGAGCAAGGCCAGGTAGGCAAAAAGAAAGAAGTGGCTGTCGGATCCCCATAGGATGTCTGCAGGTAACTTGGCCAGGTTGGTCCTGAAAATGCAGAGGGTGCCGTCCTTTGGCGTGGGAACATCACGTTGTTTCTTTGAGCTCAGGGACTCTCAAACATAGCTCTCCACAGAAACCGTCTGGAGAGCTTTAAAGTTAAAAATGGCAGATGCCCAGGTCCCATCCTCGGAGACTTTAATTTGATTGGTCTAGGGAGCAACCAAAGCCTTGGGGATTTTTATGGCTCCCCAGGTGCAGAGTAGATCAAAATTTCCTGGGAATAAAATTCTCAACCTGCCCTACAAAGGTCTCTTCAATTGAAAGAAGGGAAAAAAAGAACTGCAGAAGTCCCTGGGCCGTCGATCTGAAGATGAGGCTCTAGAGAAGTTCAAATTTAATCCCTGGGATGAGCAGGGTGTCCTGATTGTTTTAAGGAGGATACTGGCCTCTTACAATAAAGGACCACTGCAGTCACCACCTCTTGGACCCAAATGAAATGTGTTTCTATGATACTAATTGTGTGGGACTAAAAACAAGCTGAAAGGAAAACAAACAAAAATGTGAATTTTTCAAGTACTCGTGAACAAGTACGAAGCCCTGCAGGTGTAGTAGTGGTTACAAATTGGGCTGTTAACCGAAAGGTCAGTGGTTCAAGAACACCAGCCGCTCCTTGGGAGACAGAGGAGGCTTTCCCCGCCCAGATTTATAGTCTTCGAAACGCACAGGGCAGTTCTACCCTGTCCTAGAGGGCTGCTGTAGCAGTGAGCGTTGGAGTTTTGAGGATGAATGATTAGGAGCTCTGGTGGTGCTGTGGGTTAAGCATTTGGGGCTGCTAACCATCTGGTCAGTGCTTCAAACCTGATGAGCCGTCAGCTCTTGTAAAGCTTACCATCTATATGACCTTTAAAGGATAGGAGCATTCAGAACGGAAGACTGGGAGGAAGAGGGCAGTGCCAACATGCTGAGAACCTGCTTCCTGCAGGGTGGCTTTATTTCCTAACACAGGAATCACCTAAGGAGTGAATCTTTCAAATTTGACTCGATGCTAGCTTTGAAAGGGAAATGTCTGTGACAGCAAGAACGTTCGTTGGGGAAACACTCTGAGGACTTCGGCTTCTCCAGACTGAGCAGTACGTTGGTACTTCCAACAGTCAGATGGCGCCCTTCACGTCTGTCTCCCTCGTGTGTTAGTGGCAAGAAGTCACCCCTGCCAAGAGGTCGGTCCTCTGTCTTGTCAAAGTGGGAGGGCAGAGCACACCCAGCCAAGGAGGGAATCTTTCAGGGAGCAGGATGGGCGGTTGTTCCAAAACAACTAAGATCAGCCATGGAGAGTTCAGAAAAATAACCTCTTTGACCTTAAGAGTGTCCATCAAAGATTCTTCTTTCGGGCTGAGCCCCGGTGGCATAGTGGTTGTGCGTGGGACTGCGGTCCACTGGGACAGAGGTTCAATTCCAGTAGTGGGGCTGGGCCTCCTACTCCCACCACCGGAGAGCAGTGATGCCCAAACCAAAAAAAAAAAAAAAAGATTCTTCTTTCATCTGATGGAACTTATTGTCTAATAAAAGATTTTTCAAACATTTTTATTCAGTCTCTGAAACCCTAAGAAGAGCCCGCCTGTCCTATAGGGTCACTGTGAGTCAGAATCACTTCAATAGCGTGTGTGTGTGTGTGTGTGTGTGAGAGAGAGAGAGAGAGAGAGAGAGATTTTCTGAGAATTCTCCTAAAGGCCTTTTATTCACATTTTAGAAAAGATATATAGAATATAAAAATTGGGCTGTGCCCCAGTGGCGTAAGTGGTTGAGTGCGGGACTGTGGCCCGCGAGTTTGGCGGTTCAAATCCAGTGGCGGCTCTTGGGAGCACGGCTGGGTAGCTCCCACAACCACCAGAGGGCAGTGATGGCCCCCCCAAAAAAACAAAAAACAAAAAGAAAAAAAAAGAATATAAGAATTTAAGTCGAAGGCTGAGCCCCGGTGGCGTAGTGGTTGTGCGCGGGACTGCGGCCCACTGGGACGGAGGTTCAATTCCAGCAGTGGGGCTGGGCCTCCTACTCCCACTACCGGAGAGCAGTGATGCCCAAAGGGAAAAAAAAAAAATTTGTCATCTTTCATGTCATATATGTGTGTATATATGTATATGTGTATATATACATATATTTATATATAAAAGCAGTATTGCTATTAGTGTTCCAGTTCATGCCGGCATAGGTTTATTCTGCCCAAACCATGTTTAAGCATGTCTCTATGGTGTGCAGACAGCTATAGACAGGTTATCTCAGTAACGCGCTCCTCTTAGTTTTGTTAGAGTGTTTTCAAAAACATAAAGGTCCAGTGACAACAGTGGCTTCCGAGAGGATATGCTAGGCTAGTTAAATTCAAGAGCAGTCAGTTGAGAAGGCTATGACAATTATGTTTTGGAATTTCAAAGGTGTAATCTGTATAGACTTTCTCGAAAGACACAGCGTGAATATAGGGGCTTATTAGAAAGAAGTTTTATGAAATCTGAAAACTGAATGGGTAAGGAAAGAGCCAGAAGTTCGCTTTGAGGAATTTTTTTCCCATCATGATAATGCCCTGCTCATTTTTAGAGAGTGAGAAGGACTAAAGAACTGACTGAGGGAACTTTATCCAATCTTCCCTACAGCCCTGATCTTGCCCCTTCAAACTTCTTTTGGGTCGCAAATTCAAAGAACCTTGAAAAGGAATACAATTTATGTTTCTGGAAGGTGCCGCACTGCCATTTTGATGTGGTATGAATCAAAGTTCTTTGGGGGAAGCTTGGAGAGATGGAAACAGTGACTTCACAAGGGTATGGACCTAAATGGAAGTGAGGTCAAGAAACAGTAGCTTCACAATTTCTTTTTCCTGGGACTCTTTTTGGAACTCCGAAGGACTACATTGGTAGGATTTTTTTCTCTTTTTTCTTTTTGGGCATCACTGCCCCCTGGTGGTGGGATTAGGAGGTCCAGCCTTGCTCCTGGAAAGTGCTGCTGTATTTGAACCTCCAACCCAGTGGGCCACAGTCCTGCACACAACCCCTATGCCACCGGGGCTTAGCCCCAATTTCTTTTTCTAAATAAAGATTTATACAATATGATACAATATCTACAATACTTTTTGAGTTACCCTGGTATATATTTAAACAAAACTTAGAGATTTATACTGTCCATTCCATTTGACAGCAGGCTATTTTTTGTCTGTTTATTTGTTTGGTTTGGTTTAGTTTTTTTTTGGGGGGGGGGAGCATCACTGCTCTCCGGTGGTGGGAGTAGGAGGCCCAGCCCCACTGCTGGAATTGAACCTCCGTCCCAGTGGGCTGCAGTCCCGCGCACAACCACTACACCACCGGGGCTCAGCCCGACAGCAGGCTATTTTTAATGATACATTATTATGGAGGCTTCTAGTTACAGCTGATGATTAAACAGCACAAGGTAAATTTAAGAAGGCATGACAAAGGTACGAGGTACTAAGGAAGTTGAGGTCTGAGGCTGATCTGTAAGGCAAGAACCCCACGGGGACTGGAGGGGTAAGAATTCCATGCTGCCCACACACCGCCTTGAGGAACTCGTCAAAACTTCTAGTTCAATCTTCCTACAAGGGTCCAGATCCTTCAGCCTCAGGTAAGCAAAGACTTAAGTAACCATGGCTCCCTGAAGGCTCTTGTCTGTGTCACGGTTTCGGACTGGCTCTTTGTTCTATGACCTTTGTTCTTTGATCTGGTTACAAACGTCTGTCGGGCTTGTCTTCTCCTGTTAAGGATGGGGCTTCGGCCTTCCAACTCTCTACCTTACGAAGCTGAAACCGGAGGTTCACACCTGCAATACAGCACTCAGAACTGGATGTACTCACACCCACCTCCATCCCCAGACACAGCATCACAATTCATTCTCTGGAGAAATTGCGAAGATGCGAAGAAACTACTCACCGTGAGTTTTAGAACCTCCCAGTGAGAACCTGCCTGAACTGCCCAAGTTAAGGCCTCCTGTAACCAGTGGTTCTCTTCCCCCCACTCAACAACCCACCCCACCCCCATACAGAGAGCTTCAATTCAGCTTTTTAGTGTCTTCTTCAACATAACAGTCAGCCAAAAAAACACCAGATTTTTGGAGAAAAGCCTCTAGCACAATAAAAGGAATTCAGGGGAGGGAGAGTGTCACAAATCTTTTTTTTTTTTTTTTTGGTTTTAGGGCATCACTGCCCTGGTGGTGGGAGTAGGAGGCCCAGCCTTTGCCCCTGTGGAGCAGGAATTGAACCTCCGTCCCAGTGGGCCACAGTCCCGCGCACAACCACTACGCTACCAGGGCTCAGCCCACAAATCATTTTTTTAAGATATTAGAATGGGGCTGAGCCCCGGTGGCGTAGTGGTTGTGCGCGGGACTGCGGCCCACTGGGATGGAGGTTCAATTCCAGCAGTGGGGCTGGGCCTCCTGCTCCCACCACCGGAGAGCAGTGATGCCCACAAAAAAAAAAAAAAAAAAAGATATTAGAATGAATATCTTCAAATAGATAAAAGAAAACTACGACAGCAGTATTTTAAAATTCAATAGGAAAAAAAAAAAGGGAAAGATGGGGACCTTACAAAAAGCTGTGTAAACAATAAAATCAAAGGATGAAGAATACATCTAAGACATTACATTTTTTTTCAGATGAATTTTGGAAGTTCAATATTCCATGAATTGGTATTCTAGAGAAAGAGTACCAAAAAATAAATAAATAAGGAGAAATTTTTCAAACGACAAATATATGATCATTTCCTAGATCTGTAAAGCATGTGTATTCAAATTAAAGGACTCAAAAACTTCTACATTATCTTGTTTATCTATACAAGGAGAAAAATAAAAATAAAAAGAGGAAGATAATCTATTATTTTTTTTGTTTTTGTTTTTTTTGGGGGGGGCATCACTGCTCTTGGTGGTGGGAGTAGGAGGCCCAGCCCCACTACTGGAATTGAACCTCCGTCCCAGTGGGCCGTAGTCCCGCGCACAACCACTACGCCACCGGGGCTCAGCCTGATAATCTATTATTTTTTTTAATTTGTTTTTTTATTAAGGCATCACTGCCCTGGTGGTGGGAGTAGGAGGCCCAGCCTTTCCTCCTGTGAGCGGGAACTGAACCTCCATCCCAGTGGGCCGCAGTCCCGCGCACAACCACTACGCTACCGGGGCTCAGCGATAATCTATTATTTTTTATATGAGTAGATTTTGTTTTGTATTTTGTTTTCAACCAGTCAGGTTGCTTCCCTACTAATCAAGATTTTATTAAATTGATATTAAAATTAATTTTGCATTCACTGAGCAAAAAATAAATAAGGAGGTTTCTGAAGCATGGTGACGGGAAATCCAAGTAAATGTAAATGCTTAGCTTTTCCTACTTTAAAAGGTAAGTGACAGAGAGTTGACTATATTGTTATCTTGAAGACACTGAAAAAGAAACATTAGAACCAAGGAAGATGCATCTCCTTACTAGCGATCGATAGGAGCATTCAAATCAGAACCCAATCTCGCTGGCATCGAGTTGAGTCCCACTCATGTGGAGAGCCTGTAGGACAGGATGGAATATGCCCGTGGGCCTCTGAGACAAGTAGAAAGCATTGTCTTTATCCCTTAGAGGAACTCAGTATGCTTCTATCCTAAGAACTATGTTGATATTATAAATATGAACTAAAAAGCAATTTATCGGGCTGAGCCCCGGTGGCATAGTGGTTGTGTGCGGGACTGCGGCCCACTGGAATGGAGGTTCAATTCCAGCAGTGGGGCTGGGCCTCCTACTCCCACCACCGGAGAGCAGTGATGCCCACCCCCCCCCCCAAAAAAAGCAATTTATCTTAACATATCGATATGAGCATATCGTTCTTTTTTTGAAGTATATAGTTCTATTTCCCTCTTGATATATATATACATATATGTGTGTGTATGTGTGTGTGTGTATTTACATATGTACATGCCTGTATTTAGGCCTCTATAAACGTCCTTTGCCTCATGGTTATTTCTTCTATTTCCTTTTTCTTTCCTCTTGTCCCATCATCATGTTTGGCTTTCAATCAGGTTTGGTAATTCCTCAATGCTACATTGCCCTTGATTAAGCCCCACTAGGCATCCTACGACCTTCCTTCTAGTGATTTTAGTTCACTTGTTGTTCCCTTGTCCCTGGACTTGTTCCCCCCTCCCCTTTTCCTTCCCCCCTCCCCCGCCCCAGAACCATTGACCCTGTTCTTTTCATCTTTGTATTATTTATCCCATCTATCTTCTCTAGGAAGACATGGCAGATGTATTAGCAAGTGCAAAAACCAGGCAAAGCCAAATACAACAACAAAGGAAGTCAAAATCAAAACGATAACAATGACAAAACAGAAACAAAATAACAATGAAAAAAAAAGAAAGCCACTGACAAAATAGAAAAACTTATAAATAGGTCTGTTTTTTGGGCTTTACGAGAGCTGCCCAGTTGAGTCTGAAGGGGTGCCACACAGTCTCCAAAGTCTATTTTTGGTGTTCCCAGACATCTCATCACTCTGCAGCCCACGCTGCTCTGCTACATGCCCTCCGTGCCTCCCCCCAGCACGAGGGGACGAGACCACACACAATTCCCCAACTGTGTCTCCACAGCTGTGCCCCGCAGCACCGTGGCTCAGTGAGGGCGCCATGTGCCATCGTGGAGCCAGCCCTACCGTCCTCCCCATGTGTCACCCGCTCCAAGCAAGAGTATCATTCTTGGGGCTTGGTGGACCAGGATGTCCTCTCCTTCCTCGACATCCCTTTGTGTATTTCTCTCATGTGCTCTAGTCTGACGCGCCCCTTGCCTCAAGCTGTGTCATGACCTCAATTCTACCTTACAAATCGGATTAGATCAGAGCATACGCACTGCCACAAGACAGGGAATCCAGGATAGATAAACCCCTCAGGGCCCACAAGGAGAGTAGCAATACCAGGAGAATTAGAGGAGGGGGTGGGGGGAGAAAAGAGGGAAACAATCACAATGATCAACTAAACCCCCCTCCCAGGGGGACGAATAACAGAAAAGATGGTGAGGGGCGACAGAGGACAATGTAAGAGATGGAAATAACAATCTATAACTAATCAAGGGTTTGTGAGGGAGGGGAAAGAAATGGGGAACTGATATCAGGGGTTCAAGCGGAAAAATAATGCTTTGAAAATGATGATGGTGGCATATGTGCAAATGTGCCTGACACACTGGATGAGTGTATGGATTGTGATAAATGTTAAGAGGGCCCAATAAGCGTATTTAAAAAAAAGAAAGAAAAAGTATATCTTAAGTTTCTATACTGCTATGTATAATTGAAAGTTTATAGCAAATGATAGACTCCAAAGAACTTTTGAACACATATTTTACTGTTCTCTTTCCTTCAGAAAAAAAGAATGCCTCACCAGGTAATAAAAGTAACCATGTGCCAGCTGCATATAAATAAAATAACCTGAAACAGGTATCCACGTGTTTTCATAAGAACTCCCAGTTAAACTTTCTCATATTTCAATGAAATTTTAAGTTCTCTCCAAATGGAAGCCCATTTATTTAGGGGTCTAAATTATTCAGTGTGACTAATAAAGCAAATTATTTTAATTTGAAGAAAAATGTCCGTTCTATGAACTCAAAAGGATATTTGCTTTAATGTCCAAATCTAGCTCTCACCCTGTATTTGGGAAGGCTCCAGCTGGTGGACTGGGTCTAATGCGAGGGAGTCTATTCTTAGAGAAGAACTTGACACAGACAAATTCTAGATTCTTTTTATTTGTCTAAGCTCTAAATCGTGTTTTCTGCACGTGGGCATATCCTGTCTACAGTTTACAGATGGACAAGCTCATTTGAAAATTGACTAATTAAAGTGCATCGATCATAAAATATGTACTGCTATCATTCTGGGGGGCCTTAACACATTCTACAGCTAATCTTAGTTGAAAATATATATGCACTTATCCCTGCACAACATAAGACAAGAATATAATTCAATGAAACCTTTACAAAATGTCAGATTAATTACATTTTTTTTCAGGGCAGATGGATTTAAGGAAATCATTTCTGCAAACAGTTCTTTATGTAAAGTAAAATAAAGACATAATCTTCTTGGATTAGTCAAGGTACAAAATATGCCAAAATATTAAAACTGCCATATATTAAAGATGCTCTGATAGGAATCTTTAAAGTAAATAGTTCTAAAGTAAGTAGTGTGGGAGGATCCTGAGGCATTGCCTGGGAACACGAGGGTGCAAAGGAGGTCCCACCATCAGCAGTAGCACTACTCTAATTGTAGAGAGATGAACATAAACAGCAAACAAATGTTGGATATTCACTCATGTAACAAACATATTTCATAATATAAGGGCCTTCAGCAAGTTCAAGGCAAAATTCTATCTCCCTGTAAGTCCATTTCCCCACACACGTTTTGAAGCCTCGTGTTCATGCAAAGACTAAGACGGCATGAAGTTGCTCATGAACAAATGTTACCTCTTCTTCAGTACAGGTCAACGTGACATTTCTCTAAAATTGCTTCTTTATTGGGTTTTAAAATTCAGTGCCATAAAAGTCAGATGCATAAATCACTTTGGAAGAATACATTTATAATGACTTCATGTTGTAAGTGAACTTAAAAAGATTGACTATGGCTTGAGCTAAACTTTAACAGAGACAAAATATTTATCTCTTTATCCAATTAAGCTTAATTTGTACCTTAAAGCAGGTTTCATTTTTGTATTGGCTAACAAGAGACAGATAAAATTCCATTTCTACCAAATTGAAACATAGTATTTAAAAATATGTCCTATGTTATATCCAACTAAAAACGGCATTTAAGAGCAGTTCATTTGAGTACAGGAACATGAAAAGATGAAAGAAGGCTATTTTTTGTTGAGAGATTGTCAACCTTCTGTTGTTTCTAGCCCTTCTCAAAGAACTTTCTGCTTTTAACTTTGTTAAAACCCAAACAGAAAAGAAATTAGTTTTGTTTATTTCTAACACTACACTAAGTAAAACAACACTGAGAATGCCTGACTATGCATTCTGTCTTATTAAACAAACTACGCAAGACCGAGGACATGTCATAAACAGGGGCATGT
>PVJH01026259.1:0-30319 GCA_004026705.1 Nesogale talazaci | reverse complement strand
AGCCCCCGGCCATGGAGTGAATGCTGACTCACAGGGGCCCTCCAGGGCAGGCCAGAGCTGGCCGAGGGGTCTCCTCCGTGCTGATCCCTCAGGGGCGTAGACTGCCCCCTCCCCACCGCGGAACCAGCGCACTGCCCAGCCTCCTGTCAGCAGCCTGCTCCGCACACAGTGAGCAGCCAAGTCCTCGCAACAAGAGGTGCAAGGCAACTGCCAGAAATGCAGGCAGGTACAGAAGTGGCCGGGGCATCACTGCTGACATCCCACGGATGGACACTCCCCCACCCCCCAAGGGTGCTGGCTCGTGCTGGTGATGAAAAGAAACTCTGGACACCGCTTCTAAGAAAGGGGGTTCCGGACCATCCCGTGAGCCCCTGTGGCAGCTGTGCGCCGTGATTCTGTGAGGGTTACAAGCACGAAAGGCGGGCGTCCAGGGGGTGCCCCCTCACCACCTTGAGTCAATCTGCGGGCTGAGCAGAGAAGCGGCTGGCTGGGCTCTGAAGAAGAGCTGGGGCGTGCGGAAGACACAGCTTTTCTGACAGGAAGACAATCGATAGCCTTCCACGGGGCATAGTCCAGCGTCAAGAAAACCACCCAGCCACAGGGGCCATCGTGAGACACAGGAAGACATTCACGGATGCCAACAGACCTCCTCTTGCTGGGACCCACAGCCAATGCCCGCAGAATCCACCGTCAGGAGAGCCCATGGCATACTGAATTGGGCCTGGCTGCCATGCAGACCCCGAGGAATACCGGGGCGTGTGGACGTCAAGGGGAGGACTAAGGGGCGCCTGACGGGGGTGTGTGAGAGCCGGAAATGAGTCGGGAGAGCAAAGTGCTACCGCCACAGAGTGTGCTGCTGGCCAGCACTGCGATCCCCTGCACTGCCAGAGACACGTGCGCCAGTGCCTCGGAGGGCACAGCAGGCAGCGTGCGCCTCTGACTCAGGGACGGAGACACACGCACGTACACCGGAAGTTACCAAGAGGGACCAGTCCCTACACAAGGACATCCTGCTTGGGGACGTGGAGGAAGGGGGGGGGGGGGTGGTGGAGGTAGCCACAGCACAGAGTTGAGGCCTTGCTGGAGGGTCCACGGCAAGGACAGGTTTGCAGGCCCTGAGAGAGGCTGGACACCCCATGTGCATTAGCCAAGAGGCATGAGAACAAATAGGGGCTGTTTCCAGGGCGTCAAAGGGGAAGTCTTTGAAAGATCCAGTTCAGTTCTTCCAAAGCAACTAGACCTGGCCTTCCCCATATCCCCCAGTCCCCCAGACTTGGCCTGCCGACATGTTGTGGCGCACGCTGCAGGCCCACCTCGCGCAGGCCGTACCTTGAGGTCTCTGTGTGTGATGGGCGGCTTTTGCTTGTGCATGTGCTGCACCGCTCTGCACGTCTGGTAGAAGATCTTCAAAACCGTGTCGCACGAGAGAGGCCCTCTAGCCTCAATTTTCTTTACAAAATCCACCAGTTGCCCTAAAAGACAGAAGTCAACGCAGGTCACCAGGGAGCCCAAGGTGCTGGAACCTCCATGGCCCCCCCAGTATGTGAGAAGGCTCCCTTATCCCACCCTCAGACACACTGGCACACAGGCTGTTCTGCTCTGTGCTGCTGGGTGGGAGCCTGCTGACCCCTGGTGCCCAGTCCCAGAGGCTCGGTTCCCACAGCTGTGCCACTGGCCACCCGTGCCTGGCCCCCACGACAGTCCCCTGGACTGTGGCAGAACGGGATCTTATCAGTAGTGTCCCAAGGACACCTCCGGCAGAGAGGTCTGCCCTGACTAAGGGAGCCCTGGCAGGGGCTGGGGTGGGGGTGGGGGGAACCCAGCCGGGACTGGGCCACCTCACTGCAGAGTTGGGAGCTACAGACACCTGCGGCCACCCCACAGAAACCCATAGCCGCTGACAAAATCCCCCGGGGCTGAGCCCGCTGGACCACAGTAACAACTGAGAGAAACTACTAGAAATACACATTTCACCCAGTCATTAATAACGGGGCTGTTCGCCGGGAACATTCAGTCTCAGCAGATAACGCTTATCACTGTGCATGCGCCCCTGTAGGCGGGAAGAGCATCCCAGAGTGAGGTGGGGGCTCAACCCCAGAACAGACTCGGAGCATCCAAGGGCCTCCTCCTCAGGCCCAGGCGCCGACTCCACAGGGCAGGCTGCCCAGAGCAGGGGAGCCACCAGCTCGGTGGGCCCAGGACTCCTCCCTCCTAGGCTCTGCGGGCAGTGGCTCTCAACCCAGCGGCTGGTCATCCAACCAACAGTGCGTCCTCCACCTCAGCTCAGACCCCCGAGTCTCTGCCGCGGCCGCCAAGCGCCAGGGTGGACCCGGCTGCAGACCGCCCCTCCTAGGAGGCCCCTTCCGCCTGCATTACCTACACCGCACACCCACGCAGCCCCGACCCGCAAGCACTGACTCTGGCCCACGGAGGAGATGCCGCCAATGACGGGCGAGCTCCCCAATCGTCCACTGGCTCGGCACCACCAAAGACCCCCTCCGCCCACTCTGCGTCCTCTCCCGGGGCGCGGGTTCGCAACGCACCGACAGCGCTGCCTTCTGCCTGAACCGCTGCCAGCCCGGCTCTTGCAGCACCACAAGCCGCTTGAGTGAAGGGAGATGTGGGACAGTGTGAGACATGACCAAACAGATGGCACGTCCGCGCAGAGAGGCGAAAAGGAATATTGACTCCCTGAAGGTACGGGTGGGGGGGTGGGGCGGGGAAGAGAGAGCTCTGGGGACTGTATATCCCCACTCGAAGAGAGTCAACATCAGAAATTAAGGAGGATCGATACCTGGGATGGCGTAGGTTGCAAAGAAATCGTATTAGTATTAATAAATACTTAGGGTTCAGGGGGTGGTGAGGGATAAAAAGGAGCTGATATCGTGGAGTTCCAGGAGGGAAGAAAAGGTACTGGAAATGAGGGCAGCAATCGCACAGTTATGCCTGATCTGATAGAACTACGGATCGCAATGATCTGTAAGCGCTCTTAGCAAAATGGTTTTTTTTTAAAGATT
Organism: Nesogale talazaci; assembly: GCA_004026705.1. NCBI lineage: Eukaryota > Metazoa > Chordata > Mammalia > Afrosoricida > Tenrecidae > Nesogale > Nesogale talazaci. The sequence goes on along the minus strand of PVJH01026259.1, from coordinate 27,302 downwards.
TGACAAAATAATAATAATTTATAAATTATCAAGGGCTTTTGAGGGAGGGAGGAGTGGGGAGGGAGGGAAAAATGAGGAGCTGAACCCAAGAGCTCAAGGGGAAAGCACATGTTTTGAGAATGATGATGGCAACACATGTACAGATGTGGCTGACACGGTGGATGGATGCTTGGACTCTGATAAGACCGGTACAAGCCCCCAATAAAATGATTAATAAATGAGTAAATAATATAAAGAGGCCACTCGAGAGAAGCCCCGAGCAAAGGCCGACCCACAGCCAGCACGTGGACCTGAGGCACGGCGGGCGGCGGCAGGGCAGGGCTGGCCGCCAGGCCTTTCCCCCCGGGGGGCCCTGGGGTGCTTCCCACCCCGGGCAGCAGGGACGCACCTTTGCAGAGCTCTGTCAGCAGCAGGAACTCAGCCTGGCCCGTGTCCGACTCCTCCTTCCCGATGGACGCTGCAGAACAGAACTGCACGATGTTGGGGTGGCCTGACAGCTTCTTCTGCAGACGTCTGGTTAAAGGAAAGCCACGCCTCTGTGCGGCAACATGCTCGAGCTTCCCACTAAACCCGCACCCTGTGGCTGCACCCGAGGTCAGTGAGTGGGCAGTGAGGGCCGGGCAGGAGGGCCCCACAGGGGGGCAGCAGGAGCCGGGCAGCAGTGTGAGGGCAGGGCCAAGGGCATGCAGACAGCTCGACCTTTGGCCAGGCCCCCACGGGTGCTGGGGCCTTCAGGGGACTCAGAGGCCAGTGTGGGGCACTTGGGAGGGAGACGACTGGGGGAAGTGACCATGTCTGTCAAGAGCTTGTGTGAGAACAGCACTGACTGGCTATTAGCTGGTGCTTACGGGACAAGATGGCCCCATCCTGGGGGGTCGCCTGGACCAGAGAGGCCAACAGCGGGGAGGCATTGAGACGAAGGAACAGGCCCCAGGGGAGGGAGAGACAAGGGCTGGACCAGGACCTTCTCGAGGGTCCTCCCTGGGCACCCCCCTTAGGTCCCCAGGAATCAGTAAGGGACCAGGGCTGGGCCAGGACCTTCTCATTAGAGCCTGTGCTGTGCAGCCAGGCAAGGCCAGGGCCCGGGTGGCAGGACGAAGGATACCATGAAGCAGACCTCCTGGATGATGGCTCTGCTCTTCTCCTCCTCGTTGGACAGCAGCCTCTGCAGCAGGACAGGGCAGCGTGGGATTGGACACTGGCCCTGAGCCTCCCACCCCTCGCCACCCCAGGGCCTGCAGCCCGCCGGGCGCATGGAAAGCTGCCTCTGCGCTCAGACAGCTGAGCCGCTGGCCACCTGACAGGCAGTTATTCAGCATGCAAGGCCGTTGCCACTGCGTTAATACCGACTCACGGAGGCCCTGGGGGCCGGGGACCCCACCACCTCAGAGAAGCCTTCTCTCTAACATGGAGAGGCTATGGGGCTTTATTCTGGGCACCCAAAACCAAACTGAGAGAGGCGGGGCCCAGGTCAGGACACAGGGTGCTCTGGCACTCCCTGTCTCCTGTAAGCTGATGGGTCTCAGCATCTAGTTCCCCCCACTCCAGTCCCCACACCCCAGGGAGTCCTCCTCACCCCCCACCCTACCGTGGCCCCGTGTACAGATTACTGTGTCACACATCCCACCCTTTGCCAGCGTAGAAGTTCCTTTTAGCAACTTCAAAAAGGTCAAGAAGCAGTGACATCCCAGTGGTAGGGAGGGGGCTGCTCCCCAGAAGGGGGCTCCCATGACCACCCGCTACACTCCCAAGTCCAGCAGGCAAGGCTCAAGGCAGCTGTGCGCCCCACGCCAAGAGGAGGTCAGCGTTCTCTGATGGCCAGCTTCCTAAGTCAATAGGCTGGCAGCAGAGACCCAGGTGGGGCAGGGTCCACTCCCCACCCCCCACCCACACGAAAGGGTCAGGGAGTCCCTGCTTACCTTCAAAGCATACTCTTTGCCACTGCCAAGGTCCTGAGCTTCGTAGACAAACGCAAACCCCCCTGCAGGATGAGAAAGGCCACGCCAGGTCAGGGCCGGGATTTGATGGACTGCCCACATTCCGCGAGTGGCCAAACAAAGGCTGGTGGAGCACACGTGAGGGAAGTGCCCTTGCCCCGGTGGACAGGGTGGGTTTCTACACCGAGGGCAGCGCCAACTCCTCTTGCAAGGGCTGCTGGGCCAGTTCTGTTCCAGACTTGGGGAGGAGAAAAGCAGCCAGACAGAGATCAGTCACAGTCTGGGGAGGTGGGGGCCACACACAAAACCAAAAAATGCAGCTCTCTCAAAATGAGCCGGGCACACAGATGAATCCCAGCGAGGCTGCTGGAGAAGGAAGAGCTCTCAAGCGAAGAGCACACCCCACCCTCAGGCCGCAGAGAGAAACCACCCTCGAGGGAAAACGGACCTGGCAACCCCCACGGACTGAGCTCACACGTCAAATGCGGTGAGTGAGTGAATCTGGTTATGGGCCCACAGGCCAATGCGACACGCCCAAGGGCCAATCTGGTGAGCAGCCCAGCCCCTGACCACTGTGCCCCGGGGCTCCTTGCAGAGCCTGGGCTCAGGGAAAAGGAAGCGGCGGCCTTGGGGCTACGCGTGGGGCTGCTCACGGCAAAGCCCGCAGCTGGAAGCTGGCACGCGCAGCTCTGGAGAAGGCGGAGGCTTCGGAGCCCAGAGGGCAGCCCCACCGCCCGCCCCAGCCCAGGGGCTACGAGTTGGCACTGACTAGACGGCAGTGAGTCTGGTTTGGGCGCACACCGGGACGCGACGTGCCCCCAGCAGCCGACTCAGACGCCCCACCCCTGGCGAGAAGCCAGGGGTCCACGAGGAAGCAGGCGGTGCTGCCTCCACGGGACGGACTGCTGCCCGCAAGAGGCACCTGCAGCCCCGAGGGAGACTCTCAAAAAGCCTCGGTTACGTCCGTGTGCTCTGGATTATAAAGCGACTGGAGCAAACCTGCAAATCGACCTCAGAGAGGGCAGGGCTGCGTTTACCTGGCAGGGGTAAGAGAGGCCGAGGAAAGGGTCAGCAGGTGGCACAAGAAGACACTGGAGCTCGTTCTGGCGACCTGGGCTTCAGTGATAGCTATGCAGTCCATCAAAACCCCACTGCCCTCCAGCTCACTCCCACTGATGGGCACAAAAAACCACCTCCCTGCCGTAGAGTCCATTCCGACCCACAGTGACCTTACGGGACAGGGCAGGGCAGGACTGCCTCTGTGTGTTTCTGGGACGGCCACTCTCTACAAGGGTAGGAGCCTCCTCTTTCTCCCAAGAAGCAGCTGCCGGTTTTGAACTTGTGACTAGCAGCCCAACATGTCACCACTGTGCTTCCTGGGCTCCCACAGTGACCTTATACCAGGTTTCCGAAGCGATAGATTTGTAGGGGAGCAGACAGCCTCATCTTTCTTCTACAGCGTGACTGGTGGATCTAAACCATCAACCTTGCAGCTAGCAGTCCAACACCTCACCCACGGTGCCACCAGTGCTCCCTTTATCCAGATGCTTACAGAAGGTCGGGACACTGTGTGTGCAGTTTTTTATGCTGTACGTCATTTATACTTTGAGTCAGCTGTTAAAAATTAAAATAGAAACAATGGAAGAAAACCAGTGCATCAGAAAACAAGGAGTGAGATGAAAAGACAAAAATGATTCTTTCAAAAGGCCAGTCACGAGATTGCAATGAGGCATTGGACGGGAACGTCACTGCAGACCCCGCCAATACAGAAAAGCAAACATTAGAGAAAGCTCCTGCCAGCACATTCAGATGAGGCACGTGAAGCTCTTGAAAATCGCCAGTTACCAGAACGGGCACAAGGAGAAGTAGAGACTAGAATGTCCTATTTCAAAGACATTGAATCAGCAGTTATGGCGCTTCCTAAAAAGAGAACTGCAAATTCAGATGGCTTCATTGACGAATTCTATGAAACGTTTGTGAAGTCGGAAGATGGTATTGAAATCGTCCTTATGCTAGACTGGGAGAAATAGTCCACAACCCGCTTTTTGAGGTCAGCCTCACGAAAACCAAAGGAGGGTATACACACAAATCTGATCCGTAATTGACTCCCTGCCATCAACTTTGGGCGAGCCTATCGGGCCGAGTCAAGCCCCCCCGCCGCCCCCCCCCCCTTGGGTTTCTGAAGCTGTGCATCTCCAAGGACGGAGATGCTCACCTTGCTCCCTGGGCTGCTGTGGGCGGACCTCCGTTGGCTGCAGTTCTAGTGGCCCTCGTAACCCCGCAGGGCTCCTGGCCCCACTCGCTAACAGAGACATACCCGTCTTCAACAGAGTATCACCAATCTGTTCTGGCAACGCAGAATAAAGCCAAACAATGAAAAGCAGATGGGGTTTGAGCCCAGAAACACAGGGCCGACACATCCTTGGCAAACCAATGCCTGCAGTGCACAAGAGACCGGGCGGCACAGTGAGTCACGCACCCAGCACAGGTCAGGGGTTTGACCCCCCTTCCATAAAGATGACTGCCAGTGGGGCAGTCTGACCCATAGGGTCACTGTGCATCGGCATCAACTCAACTGGAACAAACTTAACAGAATTAAAAATCACCAAATCATCCACGGTAAGCAGATGTCAACATTGTCAAAATTCTCTAGCCATCCGTGAACTTTTAGAATAAGAATACACTAACGCTCAGCAAGTTGGAAACAGACGGGACTTCCTCCATCAGAGAAATGATGGCCCCTCGGAAACACCCACTAACGTGACTCCCTGGTGCCTTTTTCTGACGATCAGGGCCAGAGCAAGGAAATTCACACTAAAACCACAAGTAGATGGCCATGACACAACGGCCAAAGTGAAAAAGTGACCACACTCACGATTGTCAAGGGAACAGGGAATGGAATCATTCATTCACTGCTGGGAGAAATAGGACATGCACAGCCACTCAGAAAAACGCGCTGGCCGTTTCCTTGCAAACTGAACATGCACTGCAAACAACCAACCCCCCCCCCCACACCACACTCACCGAAAAAAGGGGGGCGCAGGGCTCACGTGACAAGCACAAATGGCATGCCAGCACTACTCTATCCCAGCAACACCACAAACAACCCGGATTCAAAAACCAAGTCCCCTGCCACTCAGGCAGCCCTTCTGAATCACAGCAGCCCTCAAGCTGTCGGTGGTACAAGGTTAAAGCAACGCATATGCTTCATGCTGAGCATCGAGGAGGAGGAGGAGGAGGAGGAGGAGGAAGGAAGTACTGATGACACAATGCATTGAAAGCACCTCCAGGGAACTGCTCGGAGTGAAAAAAGCCAACCACCTTGTCCAGGAGGGCGGGAGACACCGAGGGGGCCCGACTTCCATCACAGAACACTGTGACCAAACATTCACTGTGTAGCCTTTGTTTTCTGTATGTAAAATTGAGAAGAGGCACCTAGTCACTGGACTGACAGTTTCTTGAGGCTATGGCCGGAAAGGCTTGGGGAAAGTGGGGGAGCTAGCCCTGGTGGTGACGTGGTCACGTGCTGGGCTATGATTCACATGGTTGGCAGTTTGAAACCACCAGCACCTCCGCAGGAGAAAGACCGGCTCTCTACTCCCCTAACAGTCTCGATCGTGGAAACCCACGGGGGGCGCTGTGAGTTGGCACTGGCCCCACGGCAGTGAGCTTTTGGAGAATGCCAAGAACAAGAAAGATGAACAAGTTCTAAAAATGACTGCAGGGATGACGTGCTAATAAAACTGTAAAGATGTTTTAGAACAGAATCAAAGATTCTGTTACACAAATCCTAATCAGAGAGGGGAAAAGGGACAATTTTCACATTCTGAAGACAGATGGAATCATTTCCTAAAACCGCTGCTCTGGGATCATCTTTAAATCATAATCTTGAAACCAAAAGATAGCCCCCTCAAGTCTTCTGGGAACCAAGCAAACCAGAGCCCAACCCCCGGGCATCGGGTAAATTCTGGTGACACTGTAAGACAGACTGGAGGAGTCCCTCGGGGTCTCTCGGGCTGCAGAGCCTCCCTCTCCCTCTCAAGTGGAGGAACTAGCTGCTGGATTTCCGCTGCTGGCCCAATGCTTAGTGGTCCAACATGAACCCACTACCCAGAGGTCCTTAAACCCAACTCCCTCGCACCAACAGCGAGTCACTGACTCACAGCGGCCCTGGCAAGACCGGGAGGAACAGCCCTGCGGGTTTCCCGAGACTGTGGCTCTCTGTGGTGTTGGTTACGGTATCAGGTGCCGCTGAATCCGTTCTGACACATCACAACAAGAGAACGACACACCGCCCTGTCCTTGCCATCCTCACCACTGCTCCCATACGGGAGGACACTGCTGCAGCCACTGTGTCCCTCCCTCTCCCCCCCACCCAGTCTTCCTCTGACAGACCCTCTACTGGACCGAGCCTGGTGTCCTTTGTCAGGGGCTGGCCCCTCCTGAAAACATGTACAAAGCTCATGGCGAGAAGAAGTCAGCGCTCGCCATCCTTGTAGCCATCTCCGAAACTTCTTGGCACAGACAGGAGAGCCCTTCCAGAGTGGCATTCATTTCATGGAACGTTTCAAATGGTATCCCCCGGCCTCTGGAGTCTTCTTCTTCACCAATTGCTAGTCATGTGCTTCCTCCTTAAATGACTGCATGCTATTGGTTTGGAACAGTGGCTCTGTGTATTCCTTCAATGTTCTTTTCATGCTTCCTGGGACATTCCATTCTTGGCCTGCAGAATCCTTCAACGCTGCAAGTTGTGGCTTGAATTCTTTTCTTTGGCTGGTTCAGCTTGAGATGTGCTGACCACGCTCTGCCCTGTCTTCCTAATTCCAGGTCTCCGTAGAATTTATCACCTTTTCTACTCAAGCTGCCTTTTGAGATTTTCTCTTGAGCCCTGTTTTTTTCCCCAGGAGAACAATTGGCAAAGTTTTATTTGCTCATTTTTTGCATTTAAAGTATTCTTCGATAACATCCTTGACTTGAGATTCTTGCCATAGTCCTTAATAACCACACAACTGCAACCAACCACTTTCCGGGGTTTTCCTTCTCTATCAGTTTCGCAGAGGCCTGCCCACCCTCCCCGTGTCTTGTTGTCATCACCTGAATGAGGTGGATTTGGCGCTCGGCACACAGGGCCTCCACTCACTTGACATATCTAGCCTCGTCACAGTCGGATGCAAGCACACAAAGATGAACTTGGTGCTTGTCTAAGGTTTTGGCGGCTTCGCGAATCCTACGTGCTAGGCCATCGTGGAGGAGGGCGGTCTTCGGCACCTCTTGTAAAGCAGCGTTAGCCTCCATGACACCTCCAGCAGCAATGCCTTCTCGGCCATGGCGGTAGGTGACGGGTGGGGCCGAATTTTGAACATACCGGAGCCTCCGCCTCTGCACGGTTCGACGGGGACAGGGAAAGAGCTCTCTTTCGCTCTTTTACTTCTTCCCTTCACTTTAGTTACTCTGAGTTCAAGAACAAGTTTCAGAGTCTTTTCTGACATTCACTTTGGCTTTTCCTTTCTTCCCTGTACTTTCACGGCCTTCTGCTTCTTCAAGTCCGATCTTCCTGATGCCGGCCCCCTGCTCATCTGGCCTCTGCTCGTCACTGCTCAACACATCTGTTCTTAGGTATGCTCTGGGGTGGGTGTCTTGAGGAGAAAAGGCATCTGCGGTGTACTCTCTGGGTTAGGCTTTGAGCCCAAAGACGGGTGCAAAGGAAAAAGAGGTGAATGAAACTATCAAGAGCAAGAAGACTTGGGCAGGTGACTGGGGGACTTGGGGACCAGGGGCTGAGTCACACTTGCTTGTGGAAGGAGGACAAACTCCTGGCTTACTGGGCCACTTTCACACACAGGAAACAAGTACCAGCTGCTATTTGTTGAGGTTCCTGACACCCTCCACCCTGAGCCCTTCTTCTTCCATCAAGCTAGTCTCAGAGGTTTCTGCACCTACCCAGAGATCTGTCTGCAACACAGACCCTGCAACGGGTCAGTCTGCACCAGCCATTCCCTGCCCCATTCACCTAAGTTGGACAGTCTCACATTACAAATCAAGCAAGGAGTCCTCCAGAGGAGAGTCCAGGGGGCAGAGGGGACAAGACGTTAGGTGTTTGTTGAAGCTGCCACTGGAGCGTGTGTGTGTGTGTGTGTGTGTGTACTCTGCCCTCAATTCTGCATCGCAAGGAGTCACAGGAAGTAGTGTGCAATGCCCTCACATGCCACTGATTCCGCATGTGTTACAGTGTCCAATCAAATGACTTCGGTGCTGACTGTCATGATGTGTAACACCTCGTCAGATACAATGAAGCAGGCGACATCCAGTTGAGAAACTGTCAGGATGTGTAACACCTCGTCAGATACAATGAAGCAGGCGACATCCAGTTGACAAACTGTCAGGATGTGTAACACCTCATCAGATACAATGAAACAGGCGATCTCAGGTTGACAAGCGCATACAGTAGCACTGTGCTCATTCAAGAGGAGGCTATGCCTGGTGCAGTTGTAGGTTGGCCATCGGGCTGCTAACCCAAAAGCCAGTGGTTCCAAATGGCCAGGCCCGCGGAGGGTGAGAGAGGAGGCTGTCTGCCCTCGGACAGATCACACAGCTCTCAGACACCCTGCACAGAGCAGCGATGCATCAGGGCGAGCTCTGGGGACTGGGTGACCACCTTACATGGCACGCAAAGGTCCAAAGCTCAGTTATCTGATGATCTTGCCCCCAACAGGTGAGCTACACGTTACCAGGTGCCCTCGGTGCTGCCTTCCTGAAATGAAGAGCTACCTCTCAACCCGCTCATGCCCGACCTCCCCTGGCCAGACGCACGCACGGACGCTCACAGCAGTGTTTCGGACCGACACACACATAGCGCCTCGTCGTCAGAGAGCTTGCCCTGCATCTGCAGCTGCACACAGCACTGCTCTCGTGGGATACAGCAGCGCTCCGCAGCTCGGCCCCACCGACCTCCACTGCAGTGCACTCCAGCCAGCCATCCTGGAGAAAATGGTTTCTTTTTTTTTTTTTTTTTTTTGGGTGGAGGGGGGAAGGCATCACTGCCCTAGTGGTGGAGTAGGAGGCTCCTGGAGAGCTGCTGCTGGGTTTGAAACTCCAACCCAGTGGGCCGCAGTTCTGCGCACAACCACTACACTGCCGGGGCTCAGCAGTTTCCACCTTCTGAGGCAACAGCTTCTCCCAGTGCTGATGCCCAAGGCCTAGTGACCCTTTCCCAGGTCCCGTCCCCCGAGCCAGTTACCTTCCCTTGGACCCAGTCCCCATACTCGGTTGTCCTTCCTGCCAGAAGGAAGCCACAGAGACGTGCCTCTCTCCTATGTGGAATCCCTGTGGCCCAGGCACCTCTGATATTGTGAGCATTGGGAATTTGCTTTTTGAAGACAGCAAAGACTTAGAAGACATCGTGAAAAAAAATGGACAAAGCTACCAGCCTCTGATGTTCTGCCCCCTTACCCAGCAAAATCAAAACCCAAACCCATCCCCTACAGCGCCGGCCCCAGCTCACGGTCCCCGACCCCAGGGAGAGGTCCCCCAGGGTCCTGGAGCCTGTTGTCTACAGAGCAAGCAGCACCAGCTTTCTCTTGTGCCGCGCTGGCCAGCTTGAACCTGACCCTGGTTTATTTCCTCCTGTCGTTTCTGAAAGAGGCTTCAGAATGCTTAGAGGCTATCAAGTTTAAAGGCGGGCCTCAGGCCCAGCCCCACACAATCGGCTGGTTATTTGCACTTCCGACTGACAGGCTCACCGCGCCAGGGGAAGGCGTAGTTGGGAGGCGGGACCGCAGCCTCTGGCCACATTTCCTGGTTCCTCTTCCAGGGTGTTCAGGATGGGCAGGGCCTCCCACTGGTGGCACAGCTTCCCATCTGTCTGCCACCTACCCACATCCCCTCCTGACACAAAGCTTCTTCAAAGTCTTGCAAGGTGAGCTGGCACCTTCCTGGCCACCCAGGCCCCTAGGCCTCAGCACCCTGAGAGAGGTCTGCAGTACTGCACAACTCCTCCCATCTTTTAGTGAGTCTCTCGGTCCCTCACCCTAGCTTTGAAGGACCAACCCACATCCCCAGCTGCGATCGACGCCCACCCCAACAGCAACCCTCGTCACCCCCAGAGGAGACCCAACCTATGCCCCCTCACTGGATCCCTTTCCCCTCCGTACCCATCCCCAGTGGTGACCCTCCATGCCCCATGGCAAAGCCCCCCAGCACCGGAGGGCCATCCCCCAACCCCGCCTCAGCCCTCACCCCATGGGGAACCCCATACCAGCCCTTCCCCATTCTCTCCTGGTGAGAACCCTGCCTGAGTGGCCCTTTGGCTCCGGGGGCAGTCTGCGTGCTCTAAATCCCCCCCAAAGCAGAAGGTAGGTGCACCCTGCTTCCCAGGAACATCAGCAGATCTTCAGCTGGAGCAACCCCTTCTAGGGAGCTTCTCTCGGGTCTGCAGGGATTAAGGGGCCCTCGTGGCAGAGGGACTGGCCAGCCCCGTGGGGGTTCTCAGCCAAGCACCCTGATCACCATGGGGGGGGCCATGGAGAGCTCATATAAGGGTGCTGAGCACCCTGAAATGCAGGTCTCCCGGCTGCACTAAAGAAGACCCTCGTTCCCATCAAACCTCTCTCGGCCCAATGCAGCCAACACAGGTGGACGGTGAGCGGCAGGACTGCCATGAGTTTACACGGTCATTCCCAGACCTACTGAATCACACCCTGCAACACAAAAAGTCTCAACTAACACGGGATGGGCTGACACTAGCTGCAACAATGGACTCAAATACGGGAAACTGTGAGGACAACGGGGGGCGGGGGGGGGCGCTCAGGCATATTTTCTTCTGTTGTGCAGAGGACGGGAAGCGACTGGTGGCACCCCACAACCACACAAAGCGGGTGTGCAGAGCTGCGACAGCCCATGAGGACAGCGGCACACTCCTGGGAAAGGACAGACAGACGCTCAGGGCTAGTTTGGCTTTCTGCCCATGTTTTGTTCTAAAAGCAAACATCCTCTTCGGCTTTCTTCCGTCTGCATTCACAACGTGGGGATATCTGTGCTGATGTGAGCCTGGTGAGTGGGGTGGGCCTGTCCAGAGACCGTCTAGCAGGGTTGAAGTGTGCTCCACCTCCCAGGCTTCACCGGGTGCAGGGCGGGCTGCAGGTCAAGTCCCCGCTTCAGCACACACACCTGAAGCCAACTGTGTTTGGCAGGTTGGCCCCTAGGTCATCAAAGCCCGACCCACACCTGTGAGAAGCATGGGAGAAAGGAAAGGCTGGCACAGATGCGATGGGAAATTCCCTGTGAGGGGAGGAATGTTCAGGAAGGCGAAGGTAGCCCGGGCAAAAAATGCAAGCAAGCTAAGAATGCTGAAAATACCCCTCAGGAGATTGACCTGTAGGACCTGTCTTTCCATGGAATGTGTGCATGGTGGGAGTGGGGGTGGGGAGCAGGTGCAGCAGCGCATGGTCCTTGGGGGCACCTCGTCAGCCCCTCTGAAGCCTCGGAATTCAAGCGCGCTAGACCCTGCGGCCGCCCCGTCACACCACAGACTTGCCGGTGAGGTAAGCCATCAGCTGTCACCTTCAGACCTCAGCCCTGTCCCCCTGCTATCGCCACCCAGCTCCCCAGCCCTCTAAGGACCCTCCAGACCCTGGTCTGGCTGCACGCCTTCCGTTCCTTGTCCTAAACCTGGCCCCCCCACCCTAAATCGGGCAACAAACTACCCCAGTCCCAGCCCAGCTTTGGCACCTGCTGTCACCTGGAGGTGACCTGGAGGGCGTGGCCGCGGTGGTGGCTTCTCGAAGCTGGTCAAACATGGGAAGTGGTGCCCCCTCCTATCACGTGGGTCCAGACTTTCGACCCTGGGGCGACAAGACGATCCCGCTGCGGGCACCATCCCTGTCCCCCAGATTGTAACCCACGTCGGGGGAGGGGGTGGGGGGGGGCGGTCATTTTCCCAGGCCGGCCTGCCCCACGTCTCCAGCTGTCATTCTCCGAAGCCGATCTCCTGGCCCAGCCCCGATCGACGGCGACCCCGGCCACCCGGGCGGGCCCAAGCCGACCCCTGCCCCCGCTCCGCAGAGGCCTTCGCCCCGTCGCTAACCCCGGCCCGGCACGGTCCCATCCCCCTCCCGGTGACGACCCTGACGCCGACGCCCCACGCGTGGCCTCCGCGCCCCCGCCCCCGCCGGCGGCCCCGGGCCTCACCCTCCGCCAGGACCCGCCGCACTCGCAGCCGCAGCTCGCCCAGTTCCACCGTCTGCCCGACGAAGTCATTGTGATCGCGGCCGGCGGCGCCGCCCAGGGCGCCCGGGCCTGCCAAGAAGTCGAGCGCGGACTGCAGCAGCGACATGGCCGAAGCAGCGACAGCGCAAGCCGGAGAAGCCCGAGGGGCCGGGCGGCAGCTCCGTTCCGGTCCCCTCAGCAACCGCTGGCCCCGAGTTCCACCATCTTCCGCCCCGGCACTGTGACGTAGGAGCGCGGGAGAACGCGTCGTCAGGTGGCGTCGCGACGCAGCCCGCCCGACGCCTCACTTCCGCCGCGCGGGCCGGACGCGCAGGCGCCGAGGCGCGGGCCGGCGAGGGCGCGCGTGCGCGCAGGCGCCGACCGGCGGCGGCGGGGGGGGGGGGGGGGGGGGCCGCGCATGCGCGGAGGCGCCGACCACGGGACGCGTTTCGGGTCGTCCAGTCCGCCGCGCAGGGCTGTCGGCGGCCGCGGAGGAGTCGCCGCGGCGGCTCTCGCCCAGGTAGTCCGGTCCCCGGCCCGGCTGCTCACCGGCCCCCACGGGGCTTCTGGCTGGCGCGTTTGGGGGAGGCTGACCCGCAGGTGGAATCCGCCCGCCGGTGCTCGGGGCGCCTCGCCAACGGATGGCGGAACGGAACCGTCCCATCCCGGGACCCTGGCCCGTGCGCACTCAGCACCGGCTTAGCCTGGGCGCCGCGGACCCCGACGAGGCCCGCGGCGAACCCCGACGAGGCCCGCGGCGAGTAGCGTCAGGTGGGCGGGCCCCGCCTCGTGGGTTGGCCCCGCCGGCCACAGCCAGCGGGCCGTGAAGTGGGTGGGCGGCGGTCCGAGCCAGGGCCGAAGAAAACCCCGGCCCACGGCCACAGAGGCCCAGGCGACTCCGCGGGACCCCCGTCGAGGGCTTTTGGGGGGGGTTGGCTTTCCCCTCCCGCGGCTCTCAGACCCGTTCATAGCCCACGGTGCCTCCAGCGCTCCCTCCCTTTGGGTTGGGGCCAGGCAAACCAAATAAAATGTCTTGCTGCCGTCGAGTCCATTCCGACCCTCAGCGACCCCATGCGCCTGGCCCTGGACGGTGACCCCAAAATCCTGGATCCGCGACAAGGCAGGGGCTAGCCCTGTGCCCCCCCCCCCCCCTCGGGCCGATCCCTCTCCCTCTACCTGCAAGCTGACCTTTTCCTGGCAAAGGCTGCCACCCCACCCCCACCCACCCGCCCCCCGACAGTTGAGAAGGTTCCAAATGTGTGTGGGGGGCGGGGGTGGGGGTGGGATGACTTGTGGAGGTGGTGAGAGGCAGCACAGGGGCCCCAGTCACGCTTTTTGATCTTGTCGAGGTTTGGCTCCACACTTGTTCTCTGATGAAGTCGGTAACTGACGTCTAGACTGGTCCATTTTAAGTTTTAAACATCCAGCTCTATGGGGCTATCCAGAGGCCCTGGTGGTGCGGTGGTTGCAGCGCTGGAGAGCGCACCCGAAGGCCGTTTGGTTCCAAGCCACCACCTGCCCTGCCCAGAAGAAAGTGCAGCTTCTGTTAGCGCAGGCAGCCTGGGAAACCGCCCCGTTTCTCCTGTTCTGAGGACGAATTGATGGGGCAGTGGGTTCAGTGTCCTTGGGTGACTGGCAACATCGGGCCCAGAATCCCCAGTGTCATCAGTTGCCTAGGTGAGAGGAGGAGGGGGCTTTGGTTCTGAGCCAAGGCGAGTTTCTGGACTGGTTTCAGCAGAACTAAGACTAGGAAGAAAGGCCTGGTGGTCTAGTTCCCAAAATCGAGCCATCAAGGCAAAGAGAGGGGTTAAGCAGCGGGCTGCTCATCACAAGGTTGGCAGTTCGAAACCACTAACCACTTTGCCAGAGGAAGATGAGGCTTTTGACTCCCGTAAAGAGTGGTTTCTGGGTGCCCTGGAGTCCGTTCTGACGCCCGGGCGCAAAGACTAAAACACTGCCGGGTCCTGCACCATCCTCACCACCCCCACGCTTGATTCTATTGTGGCAGCCGCTGTGTCAGTCTGTCTTGCTGAGAGCCCGCCTCTTTCCCTGCCTCTCTCCTTCACCAAACATGATTGTCCTCTCCCCACAATGCGTCCGAAGAAGATCAGGCAAAGGTCTCGCCGTCCTTGCCCTTAAGAAGCACTCGGGCTGCTGCTCTTCCGAAACAGATTTGTCTGTCCTTTCGGACGTCTGTGGTGCTTTTAATAATCTTTAGGGGTTTTTTTTTTGGGGGGGGGGGGCATCACTGCCCTCTGGTGGGAGTGGGCAGCCCAGACTTGCTCCTGGAGAGCTGCTGCTGGATTTGAACGGCCAACCCAGAGGGCCGCAGTCCTGCGCACAACCACTACGCCACTGGGGCTCAGCCGCTTTCAATCATCTTTACCAGCACCACCATCCCAGTCTGGGCCACTCACAGGGGAGAGTGGAACCCTGGTCTATGGGGCAGTAACTCCAGAGCACAGAGTTTGGGGGGAAGAGTAGCAGCCCCCTCCAGGTGGATCAGGCTTCCAGCAATCCTTCCAGACAGGGCAGGATGGGGTTGTTCACAGATGCTCCAAAACGCATGCTCGCTCTCTCTCTCTCTCTCTCTCTCTCTCTCTATCTCTCTCTCTCTCTCTCTCTCTCTCTGGCTCACTGGTGCCACCTGCTGGACCACTTGAAGTATTTAAGGTTGCAACCTCTTGACTAGAGAACGCATTGACCCCTCAGCTGAGAAACAAGGAACCCTTGTGGCTTGGTCGTTGCTCGTTGGGCTGTGCACCTCAGAGCCAGCAGTTCCAAACCACCAGCCACTCCGTGGGGGAACGAGAGAGAGACCGTGTCAGGAACCCCCCAGGGACAGGTCTACCCTATCCTGCTTGCCGTCGTGGTGCTCGGAGTCCAAACCGACTTGTTGGCAGTGAGTTTGGTGCTTGTGAGTTTGAAACTCAGAAATGGGTCCACGGTTCAAGCCAGTACCTTCGCCTATCCAGCCTTCCCAGCTGCTGGGCACGTCTTTGCAGGGCCGCTCCATCCGTGGACCCGCAGGCCCCACGCTGCCTCGGCCATCCCTGTCATTTGGAATCCCCCTCTGACATCACACCCCTGGGTGCCCCGAGCTCACAGAGCTCGAAGGAGCGCCCACTGCCCCAACCCCGTGCGTGAGTACCACGGACTCCTTGCTTGGAGACAGACTTGGGCAGGGGTCACTGTCCCAAGTCACTGCCCCATTCAGCCGGGAACAGACCCCCAGGACTGTGGACTCACCCCGGGTGAGGGTGTTGGCAGGTGGCCCCGGCTGGACTGGCACTGGTGAGCATTACATGCAGGTACAAACCCAGCACCCGCGGCTGTCGGGGGAGGCTCCCTCTGGTGACCACCTTGTAGGGGGGCTTACCACAGCATGGTGACCGTGCCTGTTGGGGTGGGGAAGGGGGGGGTCTTGCCCGAGTCACCCTGTCTGGGGAGCTCATCTGGGGTGAAGGGTTCCCTTGGGTGACATCAGGAGTGGATGCTGGCCCTGCTGGCTGCTTCTGGTGGAGGAAGGGCTCACCCCTGGTGGCCGTGGCTGGGAGGAGTAACCACATGGGGTGGGGTGGGGGGGGTCTGCCCCAGCAGCCCCATCCTGAGCAGGAGGGCTTACCTGGTGAGCAAGCCGAGTTTCTCCAAAAACAGTCTCCCGTGGTGCTTCCCTCTGCGCCCTGGGAGCTCTGTGGCCAGGGCCACCCGGCTGGGTCTTGGTGGGAAGCCAGCAGGTGGACTGGCACTTGGACACACTCTGCCCTGGTGTGAGAGCTGGTGCTCACGGGGGGAGGGGGGGCGCAGGTTCCCCATGGGTTGTGGTGAGTGCAGCCCCTTAACAGGAATCGCCGACAGCCAGGTCAGGAACCATTCAGGCGCCGAGCCCCCCCCCCCCCCCAAGTCCTCCGTGAACTGCGCCTATGAGACACCCGTCTCTTCTCTCCCTCGTCTAACGTGAGCACGGCCAGAGCGAGCGAGAGCACTCTTGGGGTCAGAGGTGTGCCTCTGCTCCTTGGTGACATCCCAGTAGCAGGGTGACACCGTGCATTGGTGGATCCCTCTGTGCCTCCCTGCTTCTACTCAGCAAAGGGCTCCAGGCACAGGGAGCTTGCCCGGCCCCTGCCCATGTCCCAGCACCCAGAGGGACGGAGCCTTGGCCCAGAAGAATGAGCTTGGCGTGAGGGCAGAGGAGTGACCCCCCTCCTGCCTCCTCTCCTGTGTTCACAGAGCCCTGCCCGGCGGCCACACCGAGCTCCCCACGCTCCTCCTCTCAGCAGCTGCCCACACCCGCCCCGCAGGCCCCGCGATGGCTGCGCACCACACCCCAGAGCTGCCGCTGGACACACAGGAGGGTGACGAGGGCGCCGGTGACGGGCTCCAGTCCTCCCACCGCATGCTGAGCTTCAGCGACGCCCTGCTGTCCATCATCGCCACCGTCATGGTCAGTGCGGGCCTGGCCCCCCGAGGCGCTCTGAGCAGGGTGCTGGACCGCAGGGCGGGCCTCAGCCACCCTGACACGCATCTGTCTCTCCCACCCTCACAGATCCTGCCCGTGACCCACACCAAGATCTATCCCGAAGAGGTACTGAGGACCGGGGGAGTGGAGGGGACTTGACCTCTGGCCCGCCCCACCCTGTGATTTGGAGTCACCTGGGGAACCCCTCACCTGGAGGGCCTGTGCGACCTTCCATGGCTTCCTGTGCCAGCCAGAGCCAGGCCCAGCCTTTCCTGCCTGAAGATAGTGTAACCTCCAGACCTGTCTCACAGTGACCAAGATCAGCCTCAGCCTGGCCCTCTTGAGGAGCCCTCTCTAACCTCCCACCAGCTTTCGCACCAGGCCACCCCCCTACACACACACACATACACACACACACACACACACACACACACACGACCCATCTCTCTCCTGGGCCTCACAGCCCTGAGCCAGCGGGGGCATTACTGCCAGAGGGGGGCAGGAATAGCACAACTTGAGGGTCAGAGAGCCCACAGACCAGGCCTCCCTCGTGCGGGATGGCTCTCTGGGCCCCTCACCGTGCAGGTGGCTGACGCTCAGCCTTGCCAGCTGTCATTGCCAGCTCTGTATTGGGCCCCCTACTCTTTACCCCCACCACCGAGCTCCCCTCCCCGTCCAGCGCTTGACAGAGTCCCCGCTCTGCTTTCCTCCATGCCCTGAAGAACCACTGGGGCTTGCCTCCTCAGATACATAGCACCTCTTCCTCCAGGGGGCGGGGCCCACGCGGACCAATCATACACTGACATACTTCATTTGCATAGCGGGCTATAAGCCACCTCATTTGCATGATTTTATCACCCAATCCCCCACCAGGCACAGGCCACGTGTTCAAGCTCAGGCAGAAGCAGCAAAGCAGCCTGAGTGAGCCTGAGGTGGCGGCAACAGGCCCTGGCAGTGCCGTGAGCTCCTTCAGCGGATGCAAAGGCTACAGAAGGGGCCCATTGAGCCATCAGTCCATGGACACAGCGGTGGGGCTCTGAGGCAGCTGGTCAGTCCTGGAGGCACAGCCTGGGCGTCTTCAGTCTCTGCTGCAGTGGCTCAGGTGGACTGGTCACCTCAGGGGTGCTGGTCACCGTCCCCTCCTGGGGTGGGAGAGCAGCGAGCAGGTGGGCGCGGCAGGCAGCCTGTCTCGTCTTTCAGGTTTACAGGTGAAGTTCATCCCCAAGCAGCTCAGAAGCAGGTCATGATTTCTGAAGCACTTTTGCAGGGAGTGAGGGGTGGTGGGGTCGCCGGGAAGCTGCGCACATGCACGTGCTTGTGTAGACTCCTGTGTTTGTGTGCTCATGCATGTCTGGAGTGTGTGTACACGTGTGTGATCCTCGAGGTGTTCAAGGAGGCTTCTTGGCTCGTGGGTGTTGTCCACTGCGTGATGGGAAGATCCTGCCTGGTGATGCCAGGGGGAGCCCTGTGAACTGGGGTGACTGTGCCGATTCCACCCAGAACCGTGCGTTTCCTGGGGTTTCGATGATAAATAGAACTGCAGTTGGTGCCCACCCATCAGAGGCAAGGCCCTTGGGTACCCACAGATACAGGGGCTTCTTTCCGACCAGCTCCTTCCCTGAGGGTTCCTGGGGGCTCAGACCTGGGCCACGGAGCTGGGGGCAGGTCCAAGCCCATCTGAGCATGGAGGTTTGGCCACGACACCATCCACAGCTGGCTGGGCAGCAGTTCTAGTTGGCCAGCAGGAAGCAATCCAAGCCCCAAGCACGTTGCCTGCCACTCCTGAGACCCCATCAGAGAAGACAGGCAGCCCCATGCACCTGGCCTCATCACAAGGACACTCAAGTACACGTGCTTCCTGGGGGCATCGGTGCTCTGGGCACCTCCTTGAGACACAGAGTGGGCGGGTGGGTGTGACAGTGGAGGTTGAGTGGGGACTCAGGCCTGGGCTGGAATCCTCAGGGGCTCAGCGGTTAGGATGGCCTCACCTTCCATGGTGAGAAAGAACATTTTGTGGTCACCTGCCTGGTGAGATTGGCACACCCCCTGGTGGGTGTGGCCTACTTCTAGGCTATGTTGGCAAAGCTAGCCTGCTGCTTGCTGGGTCTGGACTTTTGAGCATCTTTGAACCAGCTCCCAGGAGGTCACCAGCCGCCTGCCAACTTCCTGCCAACCGTGGGCTCGTTGGCCTCTGCAGCCCGCAGCCTACCCTCTGACCTGGCAATCGCAGGCGCTCCTCGCCTGTGTGAGTCAGGCCAAGCCCCCAGCCATATCAGCCATGGGCTGGGAACTGACCCACCTCTGCAGCTGTGGACAGAGATCCGGAGTGGTGCCCAGTGCAACAGAATGCTCAGGCTGTAGAACAGTATCCTTGATTTTTTTGTGTGTGGGCCTCACTGCCCGCCGGTGGTCATGGGAGCCACCCAGTGCCGCACCTGAGAGCCACCGCTGGATTTGAACCTCCAACCCACAGGCCACAGTCCTGCACTCAACCACTTATGCCACCAGGGCTCAGCCCGCAATGTCCTTGATTTTAACGCACACAAGTAAGATGTGGCTGAAGATCACCCAGCCGTGGTGGCAGCAACTCGCTCCAGAAATTCAGCCTGGATTCAGGAGGATGTGGGAAAAAGCAGAGACTACCAGAAAGGAAGGTGTGGACATGTGTTTCATTGACTATGCAAAGGCACTGGGCTATGTGGATCATAGCCAACGGGGGACCGCCTTGAGAAGGGTAGGAATGCTTCATTGGGCACTTGCACATGGGTCCAGAGGCAGTGATGTGAACGGACCAGGGAATACCGCACGGTCTGAAATCAGGGAAGGTGTGTGTCCTCTCCCCATGAGCAGATCATTGAGGAACTGGGTGATAGCAAGACGAGTGGGGCATCAGGGCAGGAGGAGGGCATACTGCCATCTGTGCTCTGCAGAAGACACAACCTGGCTTGCTGAGAGTGAAGAGGAATTGAAGCTCTTGATAATGAAGGCCAAGGGTCATAGCCTTCGGTACGGATGACAGGTCAATGTAACGAGGACCAAGGTCCTCACAACCAGACCAGGAGGTCACGTCATGATAAACGGGGGACAGGTTAAAGTCGTCAAGGATTTTGGCTTGCTTGGACCCACAATCGATGTTCATGGAAACAGCAGTCGAGATCAAAAGGCGCATGGCATTAGGCAAAACTGCTGCGCAGACCTCTTGAGAGCACGGATGTGCCTTTGAGGACTACCATCCTCCCTGGCTCGACCCCTGCCGTGCCCTTCTCTACTGCATGAGAGGCATGGGAAAGTTGGATGTTGTGGAAGGAAGACCACAGATGAATGGATGGGTTTGAACGGTGGCGCTGGAATAGAATACGGAGAGTACCGTGCACTGCCAGAACGACAGACCAATCTGTACTGAAAGAAGGGAGGCCAGGGTCACTCGGCCGGTGCCGGGGATGCCCCCTCGGGGCACCACCGAACAACCCCCTCCCCCCATCCTCGGCCCGTCACGCCAGCCCCCCGCCTTACCAGGAGCAGGGAATGTGCTAGGTGGGGTTCTCACGGGACGCAACCCCAGTGGCCCTCGCACGTGGGAGTACACAGAGCGAGCTGTCCGTGGAGAAAGGGTGGGCACAGTGGTTGAAAGGAGCAGGTGCCGCTCAGCCCGAGTCCACCCTTCAGACGGCAGCTGGGGGCTTCCCCGGACTCGGGGCAGCGCCTGCTGGGTGGGCCGGAGGGCCGCAGGCTGGCAGCTGCAGAGGTCAGGGAATCCGTCCCCAAGGCCAGACAAAGGCCTCACCGGAGGTGGGCCACCCACCTGCCCGCCCACAGCTCCTGGGACCTGTAGCAGACAGAACCGAGCGGGTCGAGGAACCAGCTGCAGGGTCCGGCTCCAGTGGGAGGGGGAGGGCCGAGTGCAGGCGGCCCGGTTCTGGGTCTCTCTCTCTCTGACACAGCATACCATGACCGATGGGTCACTTGGACTCCACCCTCCCCAGGAAAGGCCAGTGGGCAGAAGCAAAGGTCCTTTTCCAGAAACTGCTCTTTCCCCACCTGTCCAAAGTCAGCAAGGGGACGGCTGCCCACACTTCTGTCAGCAGGCCACCTCCTGCCCACCCACGGCACCCTGCCACAGGCCAGGCCATGGAACGCACTGGGGTTGGGTCCTCGAGGGGACACACTGCACAGCCAGGATCTCTGGGTCTCAAGTGGGGTGGGGGTTCTGGCAGTGCTGGGGGCAGGGAGAGTGGGTGGCCTTCTTGGGGTGACGCCTTCCTGTCCTTGACAGTTTGACAAGAGCATACAGAAGCTTCTGGCAGCCAGGGTCGCCGTGTACCTAATGACCTTCCTGCTGGTGACTGTGGCGTGGACGGCGCACATCAGGTAGGGGTGGCGGGCGGGAAACGGCACCTCCCAGGGATGTGGTGCGGTTCCCGGGCAGGTGTCTCCCAGCCCAGCTCGCCCGGCCGCCCCGGACACGGTTGGCCTGTGTGCTGGACCTCCCTGCAATGCCCGTCCCGGCGTCAGCCTGGACCACAGCCAGCCTGCGCCAGGGGGCCAGGGACACCTGCCAAGACCAGGTGCACTGCAGGGCACCTCCCTGCCCTGGTGGCCCGCAGTCAGCGGGGCTGGGATCTACAGGCCCTTCCCCCACCACACCCTCCCCCCGGCACCCTCAGCCTCCACCCCGACACAAATGAGGAAAGCAGGGGGCCTCCCGAGGACGGGGTGGGCATGTGACGGCGGGGAGGGAAACCAAGGTGGGGCATGGCCAACGAGAGTGGGAGAGAGGGGAGGGGTCAGGTGAAGGGCGGGCCCTGGGAGCAGGTGAGAGGGCCTGCAGCCGTCCAGCGTCCTGAACATGGGCTGGACCTGCCAGCTGGCTGTGTGGCTGGGGAACCATGGGGCCCTCCTGTCGGCCCACCGAGCAGGAGGAGTCGGTGAAGTGGGCAGAGAGGGAAGAGGCCCTGGGCCGGCCCTCAGAGCCCACTCCAGCCCCAGGCAGTTGGTGCCGGTCTTACCAAGTCACCTCCAGCTGGCCCTGTGTGTGGACAGAATGGGCAGTAAGCTGTATCCCCACACAGCGGCTGAGAGCCTGCCCCCAAGAGAAGGGCCTCCGGGACCCTGGGTTGGAGAGGGCAGCCTCCCAGCTTGGGGCGCCACAGACCACCCTTCCTCTCCACACAGGCCTGGCCCTGACAAGCAGACATGGGGCGGGGGGAGGGGCAGGGCTCCCACCAGAGGGACCAGGCCAGGTGGGCCACATCAGCGTGCTGGTCAGGGGCCCCACGCACATTTCTTTAACAGAACAGCCCATCTGATGGGCGCAGCGTGCAGAGACGGGAAGGGGAGGGCCCATGGACACATGCGAAAGCATCTGCGAGGTTTCTCCTCTGGAGTGTGCGTGTGTCAAGGGCCCTCCCCTTTCTCCCCCTTGCAGCCAGTGCTTGGTTTCCACCTGTCAGGCCAGGCCACACCCACAGAGGCTACTTTAAATGGGGACACCGGGGAAGAAACGTGGTGAGGCCACCTGGGGCAGGGCAGCAGGGCAGGACTGGGGCAGACTCACCGTGCCTCTCGCCTGTTTTGGTTTTGGATTAAATGTATAGATTGTTCCAGGTCATTGGGAAAATAGACGATACGCTTGCCTTACTCAACTTGGTGAGTCTTTGTGGCGTTTGTTTGTTTGTTTGTTTGTTTGTTTTTTGGTATCACTGCCCTCTGGTGGTGGGTGTAGGAGGCCCAGCCTTTGCTCCTGTGGAGCTGCTGCTGTATTGAACTTCCATCTCAGTGGGCTGCAGTCCCGCGCACAACCACTACGCCACCGGGACTCAGCCCTCTTGGTGGTTTTTTTAACGTTACTTTTGGGACATGTCTTTACTTTTCAGTGCCATGCTCCAAAACATGGAGTAAGGTGGCAGGTCCCTTCCTAGGGCCGCTCTGCAGAGCCCAGAGCCCACCTCACACCTAGACGTCCCAGACAACCCTCACCTCCCGGGGATACCGCTGGGACCCTCAGGACCTCAGCACACAGGGCGGCGGGAGGACTGGGAGCAGCTGGGATGGTGGTGGAGAAGCGTGGCTGGGGATGGGCCTGCGTGCTTGGACAGTGGCTCTGCAGGTGCTGAAGCAAGCTGCCTTTCCTCCCCCTCCTCCCCCCCAGGCCTGCATGATGACCATCACCTTCCTGCCGTACACAGTGAGTGCCCGTCTCCCCAGGCCCTGACCCAGGAGAGAGCAGTCCCCACCATGGGGAGCAGAGAGCAGGGCCCAGGGGAGCCAGCAATCCACGGGGCTGAGGGCTCTCAGTGTGGGAGGGGGCTCGGCTGCACCCTTGACTCACCGCCTTGATGCTCTCAGGCCACTGTGTCACTGTTCTGAGCCTGATCAAAGACCCGCTCGGCCTTAAAGGCCGGCCGCTCCCCATGGAGTCTGCTGTAGGGAGGATGGGCACAGACAGAAGCATCCTGGGAAGCAGACAGACAGCTCCTGTCCCCAGGCAGACCCCTCCCTCCCTCCCTCCATCAGATTCTCCCTGGGGGACCTCTCCATTTGCTCAGAGAGCCCCGGGGCCCACGGCATGGCGCCTCTGCAGCTAGAAAGGGGCCCCAGTTCCCAGATGCCCCTGCCCCCCCTCCCCCCACTGCAGCACCAAGCCTCAGCTCCTCTCTGCCCGCAGTTCTCCCTCATGGTGACCTTCCCCGACGTGCCGCTGGGCATCTTCCTGTTCTGCGTGTGTGTCATCACCATCGGGCTGGCCCAGGTGGGAGGCCTGCCCGGGCCGCACAGCGTGCGTGTGCACTGTGTCTAGTGGGTGTGGTGTGTAGTGTGTGTACAGGGTGTGGTGTTGGGGGGGGGGTAGGGTCACCATCCAGCGGGCTCTAGCGTTGGGACTGGGGAGCGTGTGTGTGGGTGCTGTGTAGTCTGAACAGGGTGTGGTGTGGGTGGTCGGGTCACCATTGGTCAGGCTCAGGTCTGGGGAGTGGGGGTGTGGGTGGTGTCTACAGTGTGTGTGCTGTGTACAGGGTGTGGTGTGGGCGGTCGGGTCACCAGTGGGCAGGCTCAGGTCTGGGGAGTGTGGGTGGGGGTGTGTACAGTGGGTGTAGTGTGTACAGGGTGTGTTGTTGTGGGGGATAGGGTCACCATCGAGCAGGCTCAGGGGTTGGGTCTGGTGGGTGTGGGTGCGGGTGGCATCACCTACCGTCGAGCAGGCTCAGGAGCACTGGGTGTGCCCGTACACACACACACACATTGCTCAGGCAGCCCCCCTGATTCCTGCTCATGGAAGCCAGCAGCGGCCTGTGGCTGACAGGAGGGCCGAGGGGAACTATGGGGAGGGCATGGCAGTGGACTGCCCTGCCGTTGGGGTCAGGCCAGTTGGCCTAAGTGCGGAGGTGGGAGGCAGGCGGGCTGTCCCGGTACAGCGCTAGAGGGCTGCCACACTCACACCCCAGGCGCTCTGGGCCCCCGCCAGCAGTAGGCACTGGGAGAAGGCAGCAGGCACGGGACCCCCACGCAGGGAGCAGGGCCAGCACCGGTCGCAACTGCAGCCAGCTTCTCCCCGCAGGCGGTGATCGTGGGGTACGCCTTCCACTACCCGCACCTCCTGAACCCGCAGATCGCACACTCGGCGCACAAGGCGGCCTTCCGGCGGCACGTCCTGGGCCTGGTGCTCCGCGGCCCCGCGCTGTGCTTCGCCGCAGCCCTGTGCTCGCTCTTCTTCTTCCCGCTGGTGAGCGCCTGCTCGGCGGGGGGTGGGGGGCCTGGGGCAGGGGGGCCAGACCCAGGAGCCCTGGACTCTGGTGTGAGGACAAGAGTGCCGGCGGGGTGGGGACCCTGGATTTAGGGGTCAGAGAATGGTGGTGGGGGGTGCGTGCTGGGACATGAGATGAGGGTGTAGGGATAGCTGTGCAGCTGAGGAGAGGGTCCCTGGGCGCAGGTCAGAGTGTGGCAGCCAGGACAGGTGTTCTGAGGTCTGATCAGGGCCCCCGCTGGAGCAGGTGGTGCTGGGAGGGACTGGTATGTGAGGTACTAGGGAGTGCTCCATCTCGCCCCCTTTGGGCATCTGGAAGGGAGGAAGGGGCCTGCCCCTGGAGAAGGACATCATGCTGGAGAGGTTTGGGGAAAGAGGCCGTCCCTCCAGAAGAGGGGCCGACAGTGCGGGCTGAGCCACACCCACCGCGGGGTGAGGCTCGCCGGAGGTCAGACTCCGATGCGTGGGCAGATACCGGTCCCTGGGGGAGGTGGTCACGTTGGTAAAGTGGAGGGGTAGCGACAGAGGGAGCCCCTCACTGGGATGGACACAGCGGCTGCACCCCGTGGATCAGACCAGACCACATGGGGGGGGGGCGGGGGGCGGGACCAGGACCAGGCAGTGCTTCCTCCGGCTGAGCACAGGGTGACCCCCGACGAAGACGAGCTCCAATCCCAACAACCCACTGCCGCCGCGTCTGTGTGGACTGTGGGCCCCCCTCGGAGTGCCTGCCCCCTGCACAGGCAGGGCCCCTTTCAGAGCTGGCTGGTTTGCAGAGAGGCCCCCGTCCTGTCTCCGCCCTCGCGGGGCACGCAAGACCCCTTTAGAATCCCTCCTGCGTTATTGGCCCAGCTCTGGTCACAGCTGAGCGGCTCGTTCGAAACCAGCGGCCGCTCCACAGGAAACAGACGAGGCTTTTACTCCCTTGAAAGCGTTCGGGCCTCGGGAACCCACGGGGCAGTTCCTCCTGTGCGGGGAGGGGGTGGGGGGGGGTTGTCGCTGCCAGGCACCCGCGGAGTGCACCGAGCCAGCTTTTGGGTCTCCGTTGCTGTGGGCCCCCGGCCTTTGGAACAGCGTTTCCGGGGTCCCGGGCCCCGCCCCGCTCACCGCCGTGTCTCGTGCGCAGGCGTACGTGCTGATGGTGACGGTCATCTTCCTGCCCTACGTCAGCAAGGCGGCGGGCTGGTGCAAGGACCGGATCGTGGGTAGGCCCCGCCCCGGGCTCAGTGGGCGGGCCCTCACGTGGGGGTGGGGGCCGGTACCGACCCAGATAATGCCTGCACCCCAGCTCTCGGAGTCCGGCTCTCGGAGCAGGGTGGGTCCCTTCGGGAGGTGAGCAGGCGGCGGGGCCTGGCCCTTTCCCCAAGTGGGCGTCAGCGCCGCCTCCCGCGCAGGCCCCAGGGAGCCCCCAATTCAGAGGCTGGAGTTCTTCACCTTTGACCTGCACGAGCCCCTCAGCAAAGAGCGCGTGGAGGCCTTCAGCGACGGCGTCTACGCCATCGTGGCCACCCTCCTCATCCTGGACATCTGGTAGGACTCCAGTCCCCTCACCCACCCTCAGACGCCTGAGATGGTGCCGCCGGACACCTTCTTTCCCCTCGCCCCTGGTCTTGCTTGCTTGCCCTGCTCCTGCGCATGCTCACTAAGACACGGGTCTGCCGGTGGCACCGGGAGAAAGCCGGCATCATCGGCTCCTTCCGGCTAGCCCGCCGCCCTGGAGGGTGCCGGGGGTCCGGGCAGTGAGGCTTTGTGCAGCCTCTGATGGGGCCGCTCCAAGTCACCCTCCCCCAGGGACGTGGCCCCTTCCTTGTGGTCAGCCTGCCGACCCAGAGCATAGCGCGCGCACCAAAGCCCTGCCCTGCCCATGCCTGAGCCCAGGGCCACTGGGATACCCTCCCCTCCCGCCCCCCAAGACCAGGCCTGCCCAGTCTGAGACACAGAGCACTGCGCGGGCCTGGGTGCCAAGGGCAGGCCGGCACCGACGTTCCCTGTCTGCTGCCCACAGCGAGGACAACGTCCCCGAGCCCAAGGCCGTGCAGGAGCAGTTCCAGGGCAGCCTGGTGGCCGCCCTGGGCGCCTTTGGCCCGCACTTCCTGGCCTACTTCGGCTCCTTCGCCACGGTCGGCCTCCTCTGGTTCGCGCACCACTCGCTCTTTCTGCACGTGCGCCGCGCCACGCGCGCCATGGGCCTGCTCAACACGCTGGCGCTGGCCTTCGTGGGCGGCCTGCCGCTGGCCTACCAGCAGACCTCGGCCCTGCGCCAGCAGCCGCACGAGGAGCTGGAGAGCATCCGCGTCAGCTGCGCCATCATCTTCTTCGCCAGCATCTTCCAGTTCGCCACCTGGACGGCGGCCCTGCTGCGGGAGCGCGAGGCCCTGCACCCGTCGGCGCGCTTCGGCGGCCGCGAGCACGCGCTCATGTTCGCCAAGCTGGCGCTCTACCCCTGCGCCAGCCTGGTGGCCTTCGCCTCCACCTGCTTCCTGCGCCGCTTCAGCACCGCCATCTTCCACCTGATGCAGGTGGCCGTGCCCTTCGCCTTCCTGCTGCTGCGCCTGCTGCTGCGCCTGGCCCTGGCCCTGCTGGGCGCCCTGCGCCCCCGGGCGCCCCCCGCCCCGCCCCCCGGCCTCCAGGACGCCGCTGAGGCACGCGCCCAGCTCCTGCCAGAGCCCTGCTAGTCTAGTGCCTGCCCCCGCCTCCACCACCCCCCGCAGCCTGAGGTGAGGACATGAAGGATAGGCCAGGACAGCCCAGGGGCCACCTGCAGTGTGCCAGTCTCCATGTTGTCCCCAGTTCCCACAGTGACCACCCTCCATTGTCACACTCATACAGCCCCACCCCTTCCTGTCACCAACACGACGACCGTCCTCTGAGCGGCCTGGTGGCAACCCAACTCAGCAGTGGGGTGGCCTAGCCGGGTGGACAGTGGGCCCCTGGGCCCCACGCAGCAAAACGCCTCATAAGTTTC